>CM019702.1:61712599-61744347 GCA_009760885.1 Achatina immaculata
GAGAATATTTAAATGGAGACTTGTGATGTGTGATATGTGGGTCATAAATAAGGAGGGGAGAGGGGGACTGAGGAAATGAGAGAGAGTGATACAGTGGTAATCTAGCTGAAAGAAGATGGAATAGGTGATTATATTTGGGGTAAACAGGCTGTAAACTGATGCTGTGAGGAGGTTCTGAACTATGTGTTACAAGTGAGAAAGGAGTGGAACTTAGTGCAGAGGGATTATGATTGTGGAAGAAAGAGATGTTAGGTATAGCTGAATTGCAAGTTCAAACTATGTGGTTTCAGTATCCCATATTCCTGAATATAGCAGTTCCCAAGTGCTATGCGGCTTTTGTCATCAGTGTGACATTGGCCGTAGCAGGCCAGATCTGTGCTCAGAGGTTTGAGTAAGTTGGACAGGTCTGCAGGATATGCTCAAGCATCTGGACATCAAAGCTGCAGGATATGCATTTACGATTGACATATTATGATGATAGAAGTGGCTTAGGAGTCTGCAGTATCCTGTTCTTAGGCAGAAAACTGTAGTTTTCTGGTATTTCTGTAGTTGATGAATGGAGTCTTGTTTTGTTTCTATTTTCATTTTTGTTTTCCAGCTGCCTGAAGTAGAATTGTTGCTGTGATCACACATAAAATAAAGGTGTGTATTTCTTCTTGACTTATATTGCTTCTGCTTGTTGTCTATTGTGCAAATGTGCAGACACAAGACGTTCCTTGCAATGATATATTTACAGGACACCCAGGACGATCACAAACTGGCACACTGGATATCTATCAAGACTGTATTACCTTGACACTTACATCCATTTATTATGTGAACATAGTGATGATAGTTGATGACAAAAATATATCAAGACAATTTATCAGCATGCATACTACAACACAAATAATTCTGGGGTGCTATCTAGCAAAGTTACTAAGATAACGCCATAAGAATTCAAGCAGACTAACAACTATCACATACTTAACATGACTACACTGTGTTCTGAATCAACAGTCAAACTCCGAATAATATGAGCTGAAACTTTCATCTCACACCCAGACCACAAAACATACTTTCCACAGGCAACGAATGACATGAAAATTACAGGCTTTACCAGAGAAAAATAAGCATGGGCCTAACTCTGACACAATAATTTAGAGTTATCTCAAGGATTAGATACCCTTGGCCAAATACTGTCACATGCTTAGCTTATTGTGGATGATGATTTTTGTTTCTTGACATGTTACAAGATGGTTGATTTGTTTAATTTTGCTCCCTGCTTTGGAAAGGGCATCTGCTTTTCATTTCCTTCTGACATACACTACAATAGAGGTTTAAGAATTGTAAGGAGGAGCATTTACAATCTCAGAGATGCTTACCCTTCTGTTAGCTGTGAAAGAATAGAAAAAATGTATACTTTTCTGATTTAATGGCTTTATAAAGTGTTTTTGTTTTTGTTTTTTTTCATGAAGAAAAACTTTCAGGATAATTAAGCTGTATCTTCTATCTCTAAATTTTAATGACACTTTATTTACTAGGAGAGAAAACTTTTGTGCAGAGAATGATTTAGTAACCAATAGCTGGAAATGATGCTTGTGCATAAAATACAGCAGTTCACTGTTGCTGAAACTAAGTTTCTCTGTTTAACTATTAGAGTCAAATAACAAAGTTTTTACTGAAAACTAAACTTTTCAAATAAGCTGAACCAAACCTGCAACAGATGAAGAATTAAATGAAACACATCAAAGAAGTGATGTTGTATGCAGATTTAAATGGTCCTCTGTTATCATCTGTCATGAGGTTGAAAGAGAAAAAGTGTTTGTTATAGTTGGTGGAGAAAAAATATTTATTACAGCGGAGAAAGAAAAAAAGGCATGTTACAGATGGAGAGAGAAAAATAGGTTTAACACAGTTGGGAAAAGAAAAAGAGTTTATTACATTGGGAAAAAGAAAAAGGGTTTATTACAGTTGGGGAAAGAAAAAGAGTTTATTACAGCTGGGAAAAGAACAAGAGTTTATTACATTTGGGAAAAAAAAAGGGTGTATTACAGACGAGAAAAGAAAAAGGATTTATTACAATTGGGGAAACAAAAAGTGTTTATTGCAGTTAGGGAAAGAAAAAGGTTTATTACAGTTGGGAAAAGAAAAAGTGTTTATTGCAGTTAGGGAAAGAAAAAGTGTTTATTACAGTTGGGAAAAGAAAAAGTGTTTATTGCAGTTGGAAAAAGAAAACGGGTTTATTATAGTTGGGGAAAGAAAAAGTGTTTATTACAGTTTAGAAAAGAAAAAGAGTTTATTACTGTTGGGGAAAGAAAAAGTGTTTATTGCAGCTGGAAAAAGAAAATGGGTTTATTACAGTTGGGAAAAGAAAAAGTATTTATTACAGTTCAGAAAAGAAAAAGAATTTATTACTGTTGGGGAAAGGTAAAGTGTTTATTGCAGTTGGAAAAAGAAAACAAGTTTATTACAGTTCTCATCTTCTTATATCTTATATCCTTCCCATGCCGTTAAACGTCACATAGGGCTCGCAAAGTAGTTCTCCAATTTTTCCTGTCTTCGGCGAGTCTTTCAACCTCATCAAAGGATTTTATGCCTTTTAATTTGGCCTCTCTTAATAATGTCCTCTTCAGAGTTTCACGCGGTCTGTCTCTTTTTCTTTGGCCTGTTGTGTTCCACTTGATAGCTTGTTTTGAGATTCTCTGATCATTTCTTCTCATCAAGTGACCAACATATGTCCATCTCCTTTTCCTGATCACCCATGAGACTGGTTGTTGTTCAGTCATCTGTCTTATCTCTGCAGCGTTCTTGAATTCATTCCACTTAATGGCGAGTATTTTCCTTAGGCATTTGTTTTCAAAAGAATTTCTTTATAGAAATATATACATATATATATATATATATATATATATTCGTTGATGATCTGCAAATGGATGCATCAGCAGCAGTCCATCTTGCTCACAACCGAGAGGCCTACAGGAGTGCTGTTGAGGAGGCAAAGTTCCACAAGGGACATGCAAATGAATGAGTGAATGAATATATAAATGAGGAAAAACTGGAAGAGGTGGAGAGTTTTTAATATCTTCTATCATTACTAACAAATAATGGAGATACAATGAGGGAAATTAAAAGGAGGATATCTGTCGCTCTGCAAAAAAAAAAAAAAAGAATCTATGGAGAGGAACAGGCAGACTTACAAAAATAAGATTTTTAAGGGCATGCATCTTTCCCATGACAATATATGCCTGTTAGACCTGGGCACTTAACAAAACAGCTGAGAAACACATAAATGTCTTTGAATGTAAGTGCTACAGAAGAGTTCTTCAAATATCATGGTCACAAAAAAATAACAAATATATCCATACTACAAGAACTTATAGGCACTAAGACCATATCCCTAGGTGCCTCTTAGGCATGACAGGATTACTTTTACCTTTCTTTTTTACAAGAATTTAATATTGAAGAATAGTAGTAATATTACTATTGACTAGTAAGGAAGAAAACTTAAATATACTGGACATGTTAAACGTCATGATAATTTAAAGAAGACCATCTTGGATGGGTACATAATGGGACATATAAAAGGGGAGAGCGACTGCATTAAAACTGGTTCTAGTAATAAAGACAAATAGAGATGTATGCTACAGTTTTTAGAGGGAGAGAGGAAAAAAACAAATAGCAGAAAGTATGAGAGTAAGATGAGAATGATTAAATGAAAAGCATACAACACCCAATATTTCGGCATGAGCCTTTTTCAAGGATTACATACACAAACACAACAAAACATAAAACCAAGTGAAAATGACAATGAAAAACTTAGCCTTCTGGTATCCTCCTAGAAATAAAAGACTCGAATGCATTCTAGAGGCGAGGAAAATTTTCCACAAAGAAAAGCGGATACAACCAATCGATATCAGAGGCAGGAAAAAAAGGGAGAGATCCAGAGGGGGGAAAGAATCGCAGGGACAAGACCAAGAGGGGCAATAAACACCTGTAGGCCGCGAGAGAAGCATGTGGTGGTGGAGAGGGAAGCTCGGAGATAATGTGAAACTGATGAATGAAGAAACGAGACCAGGAGGGGCATAAACAGCTGTAGGTCACTAGAAAAGCAGATGGTGGTGGGGAGGGAAGATGGGAGATAACGTGAAACTGAAGAATGGAGAACTGGAGAAGAAAGTAAAGTATGAAACACAGAAAATAGGTGGAAAGCTAAAGAGGTTTAAAGGAAGCTGAAAAATTGTTAATTCCGGCTGGGTGGAGACAGCCAGCCTGGAAAGTAAATCGCTGCCCTATGACTCTCCGAGATCATACATCAGAAGAGCAAGAGCGGATTGCACTAACAGAAACGTCATGTTTTCCCCTGTGGTCACTTTGGCAAAAGCGCTTTGCTACAGGGGTCCATGCCCTCTTAGAAATGTCGTTAAGATGTTGACGAGAACGATCTCCTAAGCGTAAACCGGTCTCACCTATATACTTTATATCACAACGTTTACACATAATGGCATAAATAACATTGTGTGAAGTGCAGGTGAAACCCTCCTGAACTGATAACATGGACTTAGGAAAGGAAACCTGGCTAGCCTATACAACAAACGGGCAAGCGTTGCATCTACGAAGTCCACAACGTCTGGTACCATAAAAAGTGTCATCTGTCTTAAAGCGACTTCTAATTAAAAGGTCCCTGAGGTTTTTGTCCCGTCTGTAGGCCATCAATGGAATGTCCCAAAGAGTTCACGTGTATCGGGCTCGGTCTGAAGGAATTGGAGATGGCGAAACAGTATGTTCTTAACTGCCAAACTAGAGCTACAGGGCGGTTTGGGAGTAAGGGTTTGTTACCGCGATATGTGGCTTGACGCGGTTCCAAGACGACGAGAGATCATGTTCTGGATAGCCGCGTTGGCAGAAGAAATCTAGCATTATATGAGCTTGATCATGGAAATCAACATCCTCAGTATACAAACGTCGCAGCCTAAGAAGCTAGGGAAAAGGAACAGAGTCTTTACACGATCCAGGATGGGAGGAAGAGCACAGGAGATAGCTGTGAAAGTCTGTAGGTTTATAGTGGACAGAAGTAGTAAGTCCGGTATGACCGATAGTGACGGCAATGTCGAGAAAGTTAGCAGAAGCTGTCGAGAAAGTTAGCAGAAGCTGTAGAGACATGGAAAGTGAAAGAAGTGACAGGGTTGTACTTCTTAGTAAAATTGATGAAGTTGTCAAGGTCTTCCTCTGGCATTGATGTGACCCCAATGCCGTTGTCTATGTAGCGTCTAAAGAAGGCTGGAAAAGGGCCTCTATAGGCTCTCAGAACTTTGTGTTCGAAATGGCCCATGAACAGACATGCGTAGCTGGGCCCCATTTTGGTACCCATGGCCAAACCACTAATCTGGTCGAACTAAAGGCCATTAAATTCAAACGAATTGAGTTGGAAGGCAAGACATGTAAGCGCAGAATAGTAGACGAAGAAAATGGCGTCTTTTGTTCAGAAAGAACTTGACAGCCCGAAGTCCCTGATCTCGAGGGATAGATGTGTATGGGGAAGATCAAGAGTGAAGATGCGGTATGTGTGACCAGATAGGAGTTTAAGGGTCTCAAAAGCAGTGAGGACATGATTCGTGTCCTTCAGATACGTAGGCAGACTAGTGACAAGAGGTTGAATGATACTATCAAGAAAGTCAGAGATTTGTTCCGTAAGGCAGGAACACACTGAAACTATGGGCTTTTCCGGTTTGCCTGGTTTGTGTATTTTAGAGAGTATGTAAAAGAATATCTTCCCTAAGCCGCTGTCACGGATGTGTAGATGAGTAGCAGAGGGAGAAAGACCAGTCTCATGGATGGGTTCGTTGATTGTGTCACGAACCAGGTGATTGTTGGCCAGAGTCGGATCTTGATGGCGAGAGGCATAGAATTTAGTGTTACACAGATGGCTCATGGACTCTTGAATGTATAATTCTTCCGTAAGATTAAGGTGTAAACCGAAACGTTACAGCTGTGTGCTTGTTAACTAATAAAGCTGTTCCTGTTTTTGTTTTAGTTTTAACATTTTGTTATCACAGCTTTACTGCGGTGGCTTCGTGTATATTTATATATTTAGTTTTATGTTTATCCTAAATCTGTTCTTGTGTAGCCTAATGAGCCACTGGCTGTCCTAAAATGTATCCCTTCCCTACTGTCAAAGAGCATTTCTTTGCGCTTTCATTAACTTTACAAACTAGAAGGGGAAGCAAAGTCTAACTACGAGGGGCGATTGATAAGTTCTCGGCATAAGGTACAACGGATTATTTGTGAACAACTTTTTGGGGTTATTTTTCAACATAGTCCCCTTCCAAGTTAATGCACTTAGTCCGGCGATCCCGGAGCATACGGATCCCTTCTTTGTAAAAGTCAGCATCTTGTGCCAGTAGAAAAGTGGTCTACAGCATGACTGACGCCATCATCTGAAGCAAATTTGCGTCCACTGAGCTCCTTTTTTAGTTAGGTAAACAGGCAATAGTTCGAAGTGGCCATGGAAGCTGCATTCATGAATGGCAGCCATTGCACTGCCGACTTGTGAACTGGAGCATTGTCTTGCTGAACGATTTTCCTTCAATATGGCCCGCAGTTGCTTCACAAAATTAGCGTAATAGGCCCCGATGACATTCTGCCCTTTTGAAGATAGTCTACCAATAGCATACCTTCTTAATTCTAAAAGATGAAAGCCATCAATGAAAGAACCACCATTGCTTTCTTTGGAGGTGGGGATCCATAATGTTTCCACTACGTTGACTGTTCTTTGGTTTCTGGTTGAAATGATAAAACCAAGTCTCACCCATAGTCACAAATTGGTAAAGAAACTTTTCAGGATCTGTAGAAAAATGGCCAATATTGTCTCTTGACATGTTGAGACGCTGTCGTTTGTGATCAGCTCCAAGAAATATCGGGACACATCGAGCAGAGACCTTTGTGATTTGAAGATCATTGTGAATAATGGCATGAACATTTTCCTGGGAGATGCCCATCTCAGTAGCAATGTGCCGCTCAGTTAGTTGTCAATCCTCCTTTATCATGTCGTGGATTGTGCTGGGAGTTTCATCGGTGTTTACGTTTTTGGTCTTCCTGGACGGGGATCATCTTCCAGACTCTCCCTTCCATGTCTGAATTGAGCTGCCCTTTTCTTCACTATACTGTAAGAAAGGGCACTCTACCCTATAGTCTCTACCATATCCTCATGGATCTCCTTCTATGATAACCCCTTGATGCAGAGGTAGCGAATGACTGCTCGATGATAAATTTTATCCATTTTCTCAATTTATGTCACCCCTTACCACTTCAGTAGCTTGTAATGAAAAACTGGTTGCAGTTAATTTCTTGAAACTTGGAGTTTAATCTTACAATAACCTGATCTAAGAATGCACCTAATATCAGCTGTGTATTTCAAGTATTTGTACCTTATGCCGAGAACATATCAATCATCCCTCGTAAATCTCCAATTTTCGTGTAGAAAATGACAAGCTATTGTTTATAATAAATTACTTAGTGCTGATTTTTTAAAGGCATACAGTTCTTCTTCTTCTTTGGTCTCTCTAGAACTGCGAACTGGTGTTCTTTGCAGCCCATGAGGTAAATGTGTTGAGGCACAGCGCCATGTCTAATACGGGCCTAACACTATATCCCAAGTATGCTTAGAAATGGGAATTTTACCTTTTTAAAAAACCTTTTACAGCATTGTATCTGCTTGGAAGCAGGTCATAGCAATTTGTTGTTGTTGGTGTTGTTGTTGTTGTTGTCGTCGTCGTCGTCGTCGTCGGTCCCTGAGAGCAGTTAAAAAGCAAGGGTGTACAATATTTCTTTAGCAGACTTCACCGCCATGGGAACTATAGCGATTCATGTCATGTAAGGGCACACGATAAATATATTTAAGTCGAACTCGATTTAGGGGATTAAAGTAAAATAAAGCTACCTTCTAAAAACAGCTTTTACAAATATTACATAGAGGCATATACTTAATTAATGCTAATAATTGAAAAATATGTTGTCATATTATTCTAGTCTATATCTCAATAATTTTTGTTCAGAAATGACACTTTCTAAACGTAGCAGCCATTATTCGCCGTGAGATCAGCTCCACAGCCTTAAGGGGGAAAAAAAGGACGTTCTGCAGGAACTGAAATAGCTGGAATATACAGCAGTCGTTTGCTTACTTATTGCACTTTTAGTTAGCAAGGCTTGATTTTCTTTCCATTACTTTAGCGGTTCCTCACAACGTTAGATAGATTTTCGTTATTACATCTACAAATATGCAACTGAAAGCGCAAGCCTGGTTGAGTGGATGTGTTCAGATGGTCAGAAATCATCCCATCAAAATAGACGCATGGTCCTTGTGATGGTGCTACTTGAGTCATTTTAAGCGTCACCTGAACCCGTTATGTCGTTGGATGGTCTGAAATTCGTTGCTACATGCAAATTTTCTGAACCTGAGATTTGCTCAAGTATCTGCTGCAGTAGGAAGTTTTTCCTCGAGTGATGGACACAAACAAGGCAGCTGAAATATGTATCAACGAGGACAAACTGGAAGAAGTGGAGAGTTTTGAATATCTTGGATCACTACTAACTAGTAATGGAGATACGGTGAGGGAAATTAAAAGGAGGATATCTATCGCTCTTCAGAAAGTAAAACAACTAAAGAATCTGTGGAGATGAGCAGATAGAACCACAAAAATAAGATTTTTAATTGCATACATCTTTCCCATCACAACATATGCCTGTGAGACCTGGACACTTAATAAAACAACTGAAAAACACATAAATGCCTTTGAATGTAAATGCTGCAGAAGAGTTCTTCAAATATCATGGACACAAAAAAGAACAAATATATCCATACTACAAGAACTTGATATTGAAGAAGGCCGGCTAGTAAAGAGTATTAAAGAGAGAACATTTAAATATTTTGGACACGTTAAACGTCATGATAATCTAGAGAAGACGTCTTGGCAGGATATATAATGGGAAAAAGAGAGGAAGACCAAGGCGAAGATGGCTGCAGGACATCATTGATGATCTGCAAATGGATGCATCAGCAATAGGCCATCTTGCTCACAACCGAGAGGCCTACAGGAGTGCTGTTAGGGAGGCAAAGTTCCGCAAGGAACATGCAAATGAATGAATGAATGATGGACTTCGTCGTTCCAAGTGGTTTAATAGCTCTGTTGCTAATGGATTTACCCGAATGTTTGAATAATGGAACCATAATTATGCAGTGAATGAATAAGTGGGAGTACTTTAGATAATGTAACGAAATTTGCAGCATACAGTTCCTTGGTAACTTGTTTACAAGTCTCCAATGCTGCTGCTGCTTTCGTTATACCAATACTCTCTGAATTGGTCAACCACATCTCTTTTCTGTTAAACTAGACACAGTTTGTCAAGAACATCTCTTTTCTGTTAAACTAAACACAGTTTGTCAAGAACATCTCTTTTCTGTCAACTGGACAAAAGCTGTCGAGTACATCTCCCTTCTGTCACTGTACACAGTCTGTCAAGTACATCTTCTTTTTGTCGACTCTGTCAACTAAACAGTTTGTCAAGTTCATATCTTTTTCGTCAACTAGATACAGTTTGTCAAGCACATCTCCTTTTTCGTCAACTAGACACAGTTTATCAAGCACATCTCCTTTTTAGTCAAATAGACACAGTCTGTCAAGTTTATCCCCTTTTAGCCAACTAGACAATTTATCAAATTCATCTCCTTTTCGTCAGTTAGACAGTTTATCAAGTTCATCTGCCCTTAGTGAACTAGGCATAGTTTGTCAAATTCATCTACTTTCTGCGAGCTAGACAGATATATAGCTATGATCATCATTCCGTCCTTCTTGTCGTACCGCTGCAACACACTGTATCATTTTTCCCCAACTTTCTGTTCGTGCCTTTTTAAACCTCTTAAGTTTGTTGCCAGATTTCATCGGTATGTGTGAAAACGATTAAGAACATACTTAACTTTCTGCTGTTCCTGTGTGAATTTTCCGGCTTTTCTAAAAGATTCAGTCACCACTAGATGGAGTGTGTGAGAAAAACAAGCAATACGCCTCAGTCACAGCTGCTCAACTGTTGTGATAATATTCGAATCGTTATCATCCACAATACGCTTACTTCTAAGTGCCATGCCGCGTGGCGTAGGCGATTATTTCTCTCCACAATTCCCTGTCTTTTGCGTTGATGATGAGATCCGCCGGTGGCTTTCTTCCTAGCCACACTGACAGCCCATCCAGTAACTTCTCTCTCTCTCTCTCCTCTCTCTCTCTCTGTCTTCCTCTGTCTCTTCTTCCCTCAATTTTTCCAGTTCCACAGTGTGTTCCAATTTTCCTCTTCTCAAGAAATGTCCTATAAATCTCGCTTGTCACAGCCTCTGATCTTTGCTATGATTTGCTTTTTAACTCCAGCCTCTCTTAAGATTTCTTCATTGGTTTTCTTGGCTATCCATGGTACCTTCAACATCTTTCTTATAAACCACATTTCCATGGGCTTCATTTCTCGCTGTACTCTCTGATTCATAGACCATGCTTCACACCCATAAAACGTCAGCCGCGCAGAGCTGCGCAGGGCGGGGTGCTGTTGTGCAGGCCGGCCGCTCTTTTAGCAGAAAAGCGCTCTCGAGTTCCATGCGTGAGGAGAAAAATTTTCACTCCCTTCCCGGACGGCGAGTGTTAAGGTGGTTCGATGCAGAGGCGATTGGTTTGTCCGTCGTAGCAAAGCCTATAAACGTTAGCCAGCCAGGTTCGTGCTAACGCGTCGGTGGTGTTGTCGACCGATGGTCTCGAAATTGACCTATCTCTTGCAAAGAGTCTCGGGTCCGTCGTATGTAATATGCGTTTGTTGCTGGAGCCGCGCTTTCTTCTCGTTCGTTAGAGCAGAGAGAGAGAGAGAGAGAGAAAGAGAGAGAGAGAGAGAGAGAGAGAGAGAGAGAGAGAGCTGGCCGGCGCCGGTGGTTAAAGAAAATGAAACTCCGTCGAGGTCGAAAAGGGATCAGCGCTGCTTGCGAGATTCTTTGGCTGCCGCGCGTGGGGTGAAACTCCTCCCAGCCAGTGAAGAAAAATGCGATTAGGGTTGTCGCGCGGCGCCACCATGTAAAATGTGATGGAAAGGATTAAGTGAAGTTTAATCAGTATGGCCAGTAGTCTCGTAGTCAGAGCTACTCATACCACGGCACTTCTGCTCTAGATGCCGGTCGCGCCTTATATACATGCATACTGGGGCAAAATGTCTAAACTGGTTTAACCCAGGGTTTAAACTTAGACACTTTTGACGAGATTCTTTGGCTGCCGCCCGTGGGGTAAAATTCCTCCCGGCCAATTAAGAAAACTAAGATTAGGTTTGCCGCGCGGTTCCGCTGTGAAAAGAGTGATGGAAAGGATTAAGTGACGTTTAATCGGTATGGCCAGTAGTCTCGCGGTGAGAGCCACTCATACCACAGCACATCTGCTCTAGAGGCCGCCACGTGCGATATACACCCATATTGGGGTAATGTGCCTAAACTTGCTTAACCCAGGGGTGAAACTTGATGGCTACTCATATCACAATGCCTCCGCTCTACAGGTTGATCACGTATTATCCATACTGGGATAATACGCCTAAACAGGCTTATCCCAGGGGTGAAGATTCGTCCTCCTCGACAAAAGCTTTGTCCTGGTCACCACCAGGAAGAGTAGTGGCCACGACCACAAAATGATGAAGTTGGAGACACTGGACCATTGCAGTCTAGATAAGCAACCACCTTTCACCCGACGGGGATATATTCATTTCCAAAACACGTCGAGGTTTTCCGATGGGGAAGACTAAGCTGGTGCAACGAAAATCACAGTGTCACGCAATGCCGCTTATGTGACCTACAGAGAATATAGGCCCAAGCCCCACGATGCTCTGAGCCTCCATCCTAAATGAGACTATCACGAAGAAGAAGAACAAGAAGAAGAAGAAGGAGAAGAAGAAGAAGAAGAAAAAGAAGAAGAAGAAGAAAAAGAAGAAGAAGAATAAGACACCCATAAAACAGAATTGGCTCGATGTAACATTTAAGTACTCGGAATCTTGATATGGATCTGTTACACAAGAATGTCTCAATTTCTGGAATGCTGACTTGGCCTGAGCACGTCTGCTTTTTATTTCATTGTGGCATTTCCCATCAGTTGTTATAATCGTTCCTATGTACTTGAATCAATCAGCTTGTTTCAGATTTATACCATCGATGGTAATGCAACATTTTCGTGGTATTCTTTCCTTTGAGATGACCACCACTTCAGTCTTCTTTTTGTTCAGGCTGAGACCTTTATTTTTACTCTAACGATCCACGATGTCTAGAAGAGCCTATAGCTCCCCTTCATTTTTAGCAATCAGAAATGTGTCATCTGCATATCTTAAGCTGTTGCGGTTGTATCTGCCTATTGATATTCCTGGCATGTTCTCTATATTTCTCATTATGTTTTCGCTGTACAAGGAGAAGAGGTCAGGAGATAGAACACATATTTGTCTCAATCCCAATTTTATTGCGCGTAATTACTGTCACTTATGGCGGCCTGGTTGTCTGAGTGGTTGGGCACTTAGTCTACTTGTACTGTGCTATTGGGCTCAAGTCCCAACAGTGGGGAATTTTTCTGGTACCACCACACTAGAAAGATCCTGACTTCCATCCAGGCTCTGAAAATGTCTTCCAGAGAAATCTGGGAAGATAAATGCCGTCAAGCATGGTACTGACCACATCACACTTTCATGTGCCGAAGATCATGGAAATACGGGCCAAACACCGTGTCCCAATACGCATTAATGGCATGGAAACGGGGATTTTACCTTTACTTATTCAGCTGCCTACATGTCTGCTTATTTGTCTGTCTTTCTTTCTTTCTGTCTACGAGGGGAAGTCACTAAGTAACACTCAAATTGAAATATTTTATTAGTGGCAGTTATCAGGTAGCATTTAAATATATCATTAGATAGTACCATCATTCAACGTTATAATAGTTGTATGTAAGGGGCGCTGGCAGTTACATGCGCATGCGCAAAGCAATAACAAAATGGCTACCCAACTGTTAGTGTGTACCAAATAAGAACAGAGAAGTGTAGCGCGATTTTTGTGGGCTAAAGGACATTCAGTTGAGGACATTCATAAGGAAATGATTACAGTTTATACTGAAAATTGTTTATCAAGTAATGCGGTCTATAATTGGGTACAAGAATTTTCTCATGGACGCACTGAAATTATTGACAAAGTCCGACTTGCCCGTCCTGTTCAGATTACAACAGAAGTGACTGTGCAACGTGTGAATGAGATTATCGTAGCTGATAGACGAGTAAAGATAGACATTGTAGCAAGTGCAATCGGATTTTCAATATGCGCAACTGAATTTTCGGACAGTTTGCTCACGTTGGGTACCTAGAGATCTGAATGATGGACACAAAATGATTTGGTTTGTCACTGCAGCATCTCTGTCATTACGCATATGGGTTCTAAGGACTGTTATTGACGGAGGTGGGGTGGAGAATTCGCTCTCCGCTCCAACGGCGTGCGTCTCAAATAGCCTCTGGCAGTCAAGTCCAGCTCCTGGCCTTCTTGTGGCAGAACTGTTTAAACTGACAGGAGAAGGGGCGAAGGCGAATATCTGGCGAATGAAAACCAGACGCTTAGGGTAGATGAGAGGCACGTTTGGTAACTCATCTACCGCTGCAGGCGAGATTATTCAGCTGCCGTGCGTGGAGAGGTGCTCTTCCCGGCCAGTGAAGAAAGGTGAAAATGGGGTTGCCGCGCAGCACCACTGCGGAAAAGGTAGTAGAAAGGAAAAAGCGAAGCAAACAGTAGTCAAATCATGGCACCTCTGGTCTAGAGGTTGGCCAAGTCCTAAGTGCACTCATATCGAGTGAAATGCCAGAACCGGATTAACTCAGAGGTTAAGACACTGCTGGCGAGACTCTTCGGATACCGCGCGTGGAGTGAAGCTCCTTCCGGTCAAGGAAGAAACTGCGGAAAAGAAATAAGGGTTGCTGTGTGGCGCCGATGTGAAAAGGTGAAGGAAAGGATAAAGTGAAGCTTAATCGGTATGTCCAGTAGTATCGCTGCGAGAGCTACACATACCACGGCGCCTCTGCTCTAGAGGCCGGCCACGTCCGAAATACAGGTACACTGGTGAATTATGCCAAACCGGCATGTCACGCCACCTCCGCTCTAGAGGTCGGTCACGCCCGATATACACCCATGCTAGTGAAATATGCCTAAACCGGCTTACACTAGGGGTGAAACTTGAAGGCTACGCATGTCACGGTATCTCTGATCTAGAGATCGATCACGTCTCAAACACGCCCATACTGGAATAATATGCCTAAACCGGCTCAACCCAGGGGTGGAAGTCACTAGTGGCGAGGATTCGTCCTCCTGGACAAAAGCTCCATCCTGGTCACAACTAGGAAGGGCAGCGGCCACGACCACAAAATGCTGAAGTCGGAGACACTGGACCAAGGCAGTCTAGATAGGCAACCACCTCTCACCGGCGGGGATGTTTGCGTATCCTAATCACGCTGAGGTTTTCCGATGAGAAAGTCCAACTCTGGACTGGATAGGCAACCACCTCTCACCGCCGGTTATCTCAAAACACGTCGAGGTTTTCCGGTGAGAAAGTCCAACTCTGGCCTGGCTGGACTACCACCTCTCACCCAGCGGGGATATACTGATATCCAAAACACGTCGATGTTTTCCAGTGAGAAAGTTCAGCGAAAACCACTGTGTCACGCAATCCCGCTTCTGAGACCCACCAAGAATACAGGTCAAGACGTGCTATACTCTGAACCTCTTGTGGTCCTCTCGGGGATCTCGTGTGGTCCTTTCGGGGACTACACAGGAGACCACGGGACCTAACGAGGACCACAGGCGTAAATTCAGTAGGATCATATTGCGGTCTTGGTGGTAGAAACGAACGAACGAACGAACGAAGAAGAAGAAGAAGATTATGCATATGAAGGTAAAGACATGCTCCAAAGGATTATTACTGGAGACGAATCTTGGGTGCGCTACTACAAACCCAAATCAAAACATGCCTCAGTGTAATGGAAATACTCATCATCGCCATGCGCAAAAAAATTCAAGATTACGCCTTCTGCGGGGAAAGTTATGCTGACAGTGTTCTGGGATTATCAAGGAGTATTGTTAACCAAGTTCCGGAAGTATGGTGACAGTGTGAATTCTGTACCGTACTGTGAAGTTCTGTCGATGCTACAGGATGTAATTCGAAAAAAACATCCTGGTTTGCTGATTAGATGTGTGCTTCTCCTTCATGACAATGCCAGTCCACATACGGTTCAGTTAACCCAAAGGAAAATTACCCAGTTGGGTTGGGAAGTTCTTGAACAGCCACCCTATAGTCCTGACTTAGCTCCAAGTGATTTTCACCTGTTTGGTCCATTGAAAAACCACCTTGGCGGGAGAAGATTCTCTAGTGACGAAGAGGTGGAAACATAAGTAAAAAAATGGTTCAGAAATCGGACGCCATGGGTATTGCATCACTGATTACGCGATGAGACAAATGTATCAATGTTGGTGGCGATTACGTTGAGAAATATGGGAATAATGCCTGTGAGACCTGGACACTTAACAAAACAGCTGAGAAACACATAAATGCCTTTGAATGTAAATGCTACAGAAGAGTTCTTCAAATATCGTGGACACAAAAAAAGAACAAATATATCCATACTACAAGAGCTTAATATTGAAGAAGGCTGGCTAGTGAAGAGGATTAAAGAGAGAAAACTGAAATATTTTGGACACATTAAACGTCATGATAATTTAGAGAAGACCGTATTGGAAGGATACATAATGGGAAAAAGAAAAAGAGGAAGACCAAGACAAAGATGGCTGCAAGACATCGTTGACGATCTGGAAATGGATGCAACAGCAGCAGGCCATCTTGCTCACAACCGAGAGGCCTACAGGAGTGCTGTTTGGGAGGCAAAGTTCCGCAAGGGACATGCAAAGGAATGAATGAATGAATGAGTTCCATAAAGTCTTCCAGTGATAACAAAGCACAGGAAATGACTCTGAACGAAAGTCTGTAGGGAGAAAGAATTTATTACTGGCGTCTTGTGCATCAGTTTACAAAATAGTTTAGTTACTGTTACTCTATTTATAATTATATCCTTGTGTTACTCAATTTATGTATAATTGTATCCTTGTGTTACTCAATTTATGTATAATTGTATCCTTGCTCTGCGTTTATAGTTTTACACTATGAAAATAGCACCACCTGATGTTCTTAAGACTGGTAGAAATATCTAATTTTTAGAAAAATCTATGCCCCCTTGCATCTGCATGCCGTAGGGGTGTAAAGTCTTAGTACCTTCACATTTATAGGCCACTACAGGAATGCTAGTACCTATCATCACTGCCTTTGTTTTCCTACGGAAACGAGACCCATACTTTGAGGCTGGGTTGACCTCGATGCCGTTCGGTTGGAACAAATTTATCTCGAGTGCGAAATCAAACCAGGGACCTTCTTGTCAGAAGACGAGTGCACTAACCACCACGCCACGGAAGAAATATAAGAATGTTAGAATGAGTTTTATAACCATTATTCGTAGTTCTTGCTTCAGCTGTTTGACTATTCATGTTCTTTCACTCTCTTGCACTTCTTTTCATTTCTTTCCCCGTCACGGTTTTGTTTTGTTTTGTTTTGTTTTGTTTTTAATTTTACTATTTATTTATAATAATTTTGATCTCCTGTGATCTGCACAGCATCGTCTTACCGCATGGGCACACAAGGGGCACCACGATTCGCATATTGTCAGTGTAATTATTCTTTGTGTGGGTTAAACAATGGCCAGTGTGTATAAATGCCCAGTGCATTACTTTCACCATGGCGTCCTGAAACTGAGGACTGTCATTCTCTGCAGCCGACGCTGAATCACAGGCCTAACCTTTGGTGGATTACTGAGACTTGCTAAATGACCTAAAATTGAGTTAAGCAATTTTACATCAGCATATTACTGAAACTTTAGAGGCGAGGGAGGGAGGAGCAATATTGTTTTTACCAGCCAGTCAGACCTCAGTGTAGTCACCCCCCCCCCCCCCCCAGTGGAGCTTAGACATTAGCCTGGCATTTTAATCAAAAGAAAAGATGCGAACCTATCTTTCTTGTATCAGTCAGTCTTTCGCATGTTCCTTGCGGAACTTTGCCTCCCTAACAGCTCTCCTGTAGGACTCTCGGTTGTAAGCAAGATGCCCTGCTGCTAATGCACCCATTTGCAGATTATCAACGATGTCTTGCAGCCATCTTCGCCTTGGTCTTCCTGTCTTTTTTTTTCGCATTATGTACCCTTCCAAGATGGTCTGCTCTAAATTATCATGACGTTTAATGTGTCCAAAATATTTCAGTTTCCTTCATTTAATCGTCTTTACTAGCCAACCTTCTTCAATATTAAATTCTTGTAGTATGGATGTTTTTCTTTTTTGTCCATGATATTTGAAGAACTCTTCTATAACATGTACATTCAAAGGCATTTATGTATTTCTCAGCTGTTTTGGTAAGTGGTCCAATTCTCACAGGCATATGTTACGATAGGAAAGATGCATTTCGGGCAGATAGATAGATAGATAGATAGATAGATAGATAGATAGATAGATAGATAGATAGATAGATAGATAGATAGATAGATAGATAGATAGATAGATAGATAGATAGATAGATAGATAGATAGATGTCTGCTGCCATTATCACTCATTACCAGGAAGACCATCATTAATTTGATAGATTGAAAAAGCGTTTTATTCTACAAGAACATTAGCCAGGATTTAGCCAGGGAACAAAGATGATTGTGCTAGAGTGGCTGTACATGGCAGTGATTAACAACGTCGCAGTCCTCTCTTTTCAACCCAGCCTTCTCCTGAATCACCCTGTAAAAATTATCATCCATTCCCCAGGGCGAGAAACAATTTTCCCAAATTTTCCTTTCGACTTGTCTTCTATCTCCCTAGATCTGCAAGTGCTGTTCTTTGCAGCCGATGCTGTGAAGGTTTTTAGGTACAGCGTCGTATCGGTGTGAGAGCGGGTTATGGCAGCTATTTTTTCAGCCCTGGAGTGCAGCTAAAAAACCGGGAGTGTGCAATACTTTTTTTAAGCAAACTCCACCACTATGGTGACTATGGCGATTCCTGGCCCGTTAGCCAGGATAGGTCTGTTAGTGGGGGTACCGTGGGGGAGGGGTGGTGGGACAGGGTCTTGGTCAGGTGTGGTTCTCCAATCCGGACGTGGAAGTGTCAGCTGTGGGTTGCTGATTGCCAAAACGGACAAAACGTCTTCGCCTCCATTTCTCCTTAAGCAAAATGCCTTCCTTTAGGTTTGAAATTCCTCCTTGGGGAGCCACCTTGCTGCCGTGTTGAGCATCCCTGTGATACTCCTTCACGACCTGCAAACTAGAGCTGACTACTGCCCAGTTCCTCCATCTCGTGGTAAACTACACTTTGTGTGTGTGTGTTTGCGTGCGTGCGTGCGTGCGTGAGTGCGTGCGTGCGTGCGTGTGTGTGTGTCTCCCCTTTCAGACAGGCTAACGGGTGAGGTTCACAGTGGCCTTACTCAATGATAGTGGGTGTAGCCTGCTACGAAGGTTGTGTTCACTTCAGATGTTCTAACACACTTCCATAATTCTTTCTTCATTCAACACTAAACATGCACATAAATCAGGCCGTGTGAAGTACGACCCAGCTGACGTGCAGCTCCGAGCTCCGATGGGTTTTTTCCCCTGATAGACCCTCAGGTCTGCAGTGGCCTTGTAATAGATTAACTCATAGCGGGCGTGGGGTTTGTGTCTGTTGATGCAATTTTAAAGCTGCGCGCTTAGACAGAACTGTTCCCGTTTTACTTTTCTATCATTTTTCACTTCCGAATTAATTTCCAAGCTGTACCAGGGAAAATTTTGATGAAAAATTTTGGCACAAAGAAACTTAAAGGCACTTCATTGTGCTCACCCAATTTTATTTTAAGCCAATAGTTTTCGGCTCTAGATTTCTCTGCAATGCGTGGTCCCGGATTTTACCAGAAAACCTCCTCTCCCTACTTGCCCCCTTTCCTCTCATCAAGATCCTTTTCCTGTACACAAACAGGCTTGCGTGATGATTTCTCAGAAATCCACGAAAGCTGATAAGGAACCGCCAGTTCGAGGCTCCGCTGGCTTTGACTAGGAGCTATCTCAGTCGTGCAGTCGCGAAGCTCCGGCCATTCAAATAACCGAAGACTAGGTCCCAGAGCGAAATAAAACTCTCAGTATTTTGCAGGGTTCTTGGAAGAGATTAGCTGGTGTTTCTTAACAGAGGTAAGCGAGATGTTTTGTTTTGTTTTTAACAAAGTAAACAGGTGTTTCCTGACAAAGGTGAATGAGTGTTTCTTAGCAAATTAAGCATTTACTCAGATCACCTTTTGTTAGAAGATTTATTTTGATAAATCTTTTTTATGTTTCGATAGAGCTAAAATAGCTGCCAACTGGTGTGCATCTGTAGATGTGCCGCAGAAATTTGAGAGACTGTCGAAAAGAAATGGTTTTAATTCATAAAGTCACATAAAACCATAACAAATGATAAAATTGATGTTGTGTCGTGGTAATGTCTTTCACCACGTGGGGCCTGGTTGGCTGAGTGATTAGTATCCCGCTCTACTAACCCCGGGGTATCGATTTCAAGTTCCAGCAGTGGGGATTTTTTCTGCTACCACCACAAACACACAAAAGCCCGGTGCACTCCCATCCTCTAGAAATGGGTATCAGTGTAATCTGGGTAGGTAAACGCGGCCAGGCATGATACAGACCACATCACACTTTCATGTGCCTAAGGTCTTGGAAATACAGGCGTAGCACTGTATCCTCAGTATGCCTTAATGGCATGGAAATGGATATTTTACCTTACCTTTACCAAAGTATAAACTAGGAAAAGCAGGAGCAGCTTTATTACTTAACGATTACAAAGTTGTGACGTCTCGGCGTCAGTCTTAATCATACAAAAACATGCAGGACGAAGAAATAGAGAGAGGAGATAAAGTATAGATTCATATGAATACTGTTTTTTTTAAAATTAAATTAGAGTACTTAGCTGTAAATTTTAAGGTGTGGTCTGTCCGGCGGTGTGTGTCAGGAATGGATTTAGTAGAACGTGAAGACTGTTTAAATGGAGACCTGTGTTACGTGGTCGGTGGGTTGTAACTGGGGGTGGTGGATGGGAGAGGAGAGAGAGAGTGATACAATGTTGACCTAGTCATGAGAAGTTGAAATAGATGATTAGGGAAGAGGGGTTGCAAAGTGATGCTGTGAGGAGGCTTGGCAAGTAAGAAGGGGTGAAGCTTAGTGGAGAGGTTCTATAATGATTGAAGAGAATGTTAAGTGTACCTAAACAGTGAGTTTAACCCATATGGCTCCGGCGTTTCGTAATTTTGAATGCAGCGGTTCTCAAGCGCCAGGCGGCTTGTGTCATCTGCGTGACATTGTTTAATGGTTGTTACCAGAAAATCAGATTTGCCTCTGTAGTCGGGGCCATTGAAATGATTTGGGACTGATTTCAATGCATGCTGGGCGATGTCGTACAGATGTTTTTGCATGCGGTCCCCTAATCTGAGACCAGTCTCACAAATATACGTTATCCTGCATCTTTTGCAAACGATTACATACATCACATTACGGGACTTGCATGTGAATCCCTCATGAAGAGTGAGGATAGTTTTGGGAAAGGTGATTGTTTTCGTTTCCCAGACTACCGGGCAGGTAACGCAGCGGGGGCTTTTACATTTTCTGGTGCCATCATATGTAAGGCTCTACTTCAAGTGGCTGTGAACGATGATGTCCTTAAAGTTTGGTTCACTTTACCAAAGATACAGTGAGCAAATCCAAATCCCCAA
This sequence comes from Achatina immaculata, assembly GCA_009760885.1. Lineage (NCBI taxonomy): Eukaryota > Metazoa > Mollusca > Gastropoda > Stylommatophora > Achatinidae > Lissachatina > Lissachatina immaculata. The sequence goes on from CM019702.1 coordinate 61,733,458, forward strand.
CTCGGCAACTTAAAAAAATATTATGTGTAGATTCTCTATCTAAGTATTTGTGCTTTTTGTATTTGTAGTTTGTTTAAGGTCATGATTCAGTTAACGTACGTTCTTTTCAGTTAAAAAAGAAAAACAAATATTTCAAACAAAACACATTTGTCTTATTTGCTTATATATGTATATATGGCACGTACTGACTTAGTGAGTCACTCTTGGATGAAGTATTTTGCAATTGTTATTTTTCTGATCAAAAGACCCCGGATGATATAGCTCAGTAAGAACACATGTATACGAAGCAGTTGAAAGACACACTTGTATCTAAGGGTTGCAACTTTTACTGTTGAATCTAATAATGCTGCAAAAATCTAATTCGAACACTGCATTTCATTTACTATTCTTCTCCTTCGCTTTCTGTAACGTTCTTTCATGAAGGAGACTTGGTTACACTGAGTCGCTATTATGCGCCCTTCGGCCAGGCAGATTCGGCTTTGGTTTGGTGTATTTTTAAGACAGTTCCGATTCCTTTCACTCTTTACGCGTGGACGCCCTCTCCTTCTGCTTATTTTTCAAGAAGAAGAAGAAGAAGATGTGGTGAGCGTGTCACTAGTAGAAAGATACCCCTTTTATAAGTGCTGCTATCATGAAAAGTTGTCTAGTGTTAGAATTGTGAGGTTCAGATTGAACTATCTTTTAAAACCTCTCATACTTTGCATTCCTGGCTACAAGCTAAGAACACCAAACAACCTAGGCAATCCAACACCAGGAGAACAAGGACACAGAACTGAGTCATGCAATCTACATGACTTAACAATTAACGTTATGAAGAACCAACAGAGTCTAAGAATATATGTCAGACAGACACAAGTTTAACATGAGGAAGATGAGGGTGATGTTGTATGAGATGAGGAATATGAGGGTGATGTTATATGAGATGAGGAAGAAGAGAGTGATGTTGTATGAGATGAGAAATATGAGGGTGATGTTATATGAGATGAGGAAGATGAGGGTGATGTTGTATGAGATGAGGAATATGAGGGTGATGTTATATGAGATGAGGAATATGAGGGTGATGACGTGCTGAAAAAATGCTTCTGCCACACGGCAGGAAAATTTCACAAGCATGCACACAATATCTCCCGGCAATACAAAGGTTTGGCATTGGAAGTCGCAAGTTCTATATTATAATACCAGGGATTATAATACCAGCCAAATTCACATACTTCAAATATATGGAACAGCACATAAGTTCCTCAATGGAAGAAATGAACTTCTCTCACAAGGTCACCGAAATCATTATTTCAAAATATACTGCACTTGTTCTAAACAAGACAACACAAAACAACACCTACATTTTGAGAACCTATGTAACTATATATTGTCCTGAAGAAAAGGATAAACACACACAAACTTCTACAGAAGCACCATAACTGGTAACCTCTAGCTCGTTATGACTGAAGCAAAAGAACTCTCTCTGATCTAAACTTTTTCTTTCATCCCTAACATCCAGAAGTCTACTCTCTCTTCCAAGTGCCTCATGGTGCATTTTTTCTAACCCTGCGACATCCAGAAAATCGGCTTTTCCCGATAAACTCTGCGCTCAGTTTCTTCCAGCCTAAAATTAGCCTTTCCAATGAATAACTCTTACACATTTACTTTTGACAAGATTGTACCCTTTAACTAACAAAAGATTCACGCTCACTGTTTTAAGGAACAATTTTTTATAAATAGGAAACTACGAGGTTTTGGTACGGTAAAGTAAGATAACAAATATTGTAGGATTAAACCTCGAAAAAATCGTAGACAAAGCACTTTAGTGAGACGTGAGAGAAAGAAAAATCACAAGAGAATTACCTGGGATTCGAACACGGACTCCGGTAGGACGAGCAGCCGTCTAGCCACGAGAGAACAGCGTACTATCGACTTAGCCAACTAGCACCCCAAAAAAGGTGTTTTGTTGACATAGTCTTTAGTAACTGCTCAGCAGACATGAGAGATCGTGACACCCGGAAAGAAACGAGGTCGTGACACACAGAAATTCCGTAGCTTAGGAGACCGTGTGTATGTTTGTCTAGTTGGTACCTGCTAGAGAGAATGAATCTAAGCTACGGAATTTCTGTGTCACGACCTCGTTTCTTTCCGGGTGTCACGATCCCTCATGTCTGCTGAGCAGTTACTAAAGACTATGTCAACAAAACACATTTTTTGGGGTCCTAGTTGGCTAAGTCGATAGTACGCTGTTCTCTCGTGGCTAGACGGCTGCTCGTCCTACCGGAGTCCGTGTTCGAATCCCAGGTAATTCTCTTGTGATTTTTCTTTCTCTCACGTCTCACTAAAGTGCTTTGTCTACGATTTTTTCGAGGTTTAATCCAACAATATTTGTTATCTTACTCACGCTCACTGTATACTTTCTAAATACTGCTACAACTCGGCTAGGCTAAAATCTGCACCATTTGTAGGAGGGACAGTGTCTTGGCCGGCTATGTTTAGCAAACCCTAATGCAAGCTTGAGTACTTCGTATTTGCCACCTGCAATCATTTAATTTTACATTAATCGTTTTTTTTAACCGGTTATTTTTTAATCTGTTGCTGTGTTGCAGTACTTCAGTAACATACTGAGACAGTTGTAACAGATTTACTAATTTTGAACGTTAATTCAGCTGCATTTCAAAAGGTGAAGGTAACGGTATGAGTTGTGAACTAGAGTCATTGCTCACGGTCACATCATAAGTGCACTGCAGCCTAGTCAGCAGTTGAACGAAACTGATTAGTGTCGCCATCAGCATGAACTCCGTAGCTAGCAGCGTCATACCTCTTTCTTCCCAGAGCATTAACCCTGGTACCCATTTTTTCTTGAGGCTGGTCGAGCCATGGATAAATTGCAGGGTTACTTGAGAGTTCTTGACCACATGGGATAAGCTGATTACATTAAGCAAAGATAATAAACGTGAAGCGGAGCTCGTTATCTAAGGCATTTCTTGAATAACCCATCACCAAAGGCTTTTCCCGACCAACAGATACGAGGGGTGATGGATAAGTTCTCGGCATAAGGTACAACGGATTATTTGTGGACAACTTTTTTGGGTTACTTCTCAGCATAGTCCCATTGTAAGTTTATGTACTTAGTCCAGCGATCCTGGAGCATATGGATCCTTTCTTTGTAAAAGTCAGCATTTTATGCCAGTAGAAAGTGGTCTACAGCATGACTGACGTCATCATCTGAAGCAAATTTCCGACCACCCAGCTCCTTTTTTAGTTTGGTAAACAGGTAATAGTCCGAAGTGGCCAAATCTGGGGAGGAGTAAGGAGGATGTTCAAGAAGCTGGAAGCCGCATTCATGAATGGCAGCCATTGCACTGCCGATTTATGAACTGGAGCATTGTCTTGATGAAAGATGACTCCTCTCGTCAATTTACCTCAACGATTTTCCTTCAATATGGCCCGCAGTTGCTTCACAAAATTAGCGTAATAGGCCCAGGTGACATTCTGCCCTTTTGAAGATAGTCTACCAATAGCACACTTTCTTAATTTTAAAAGATGGAAGCCATCAATTTGCCTGCAGAAAGAACCACCATTGCTTTCTTTGGAGGTGGGGATCCATGATGTTTCCATTACGTTAACTGTTCTTTGGTTTCTGGTTGAAAATGATGAAACCAAGTCTCACCCATAGTCACAAATTGCTGAAGAAACTTTTCAGGATCTGTAGAAAAATGGCCAATATTGTCTCTTGACATGTTGAGACGCTGTCGTTTGTGATTAGCTCCAAGAAGTTTCGGGACCCATCGAGCAGAGATCTTTGTCATTTGAAGATCATTGTGAATAATAGCATGAACACGCTCCTGGGAAATGCCCAGCTCAGTAGCAATGTGCCGCTCAGTTAGCCATCGATCCTTCATTATCATATCATGGATTCTGCTGGTGGTTTCATCTGTGGTTATCGTTCTTGGTCTTCCTGGACGAGGATCATCTTTCAGACTCTCCCTTCCATGTTTGAAATCAGCTGCCCATTTCTTCGCTATGCTGTAAGAAGGGGCACTCTCTCCTATAGTCTCTACCATATCCTCATGGATCTCCTTCGATGATAAGCCCTTGATGCAGAGGTAACGAATGACTGCTCGGTGAGAAATTTTATCCATTTTCTCAATTTCTGCCACCCCTTACCTCTTCAGTAGCCTGTACACACACACACACACCCACACACACCCACACCCACCCACCCACCCACACACACAAACAAACAAACAAACAAACAAACAAATTGGTTGCAGTTAATTTCTTGAAACTTGGAGTTTAATCTTACATTAACCTGATCTACAAATGTACCTAATATCAAGTGTGCGTTTCAAGTATTTCTACCTTATGCCGAGAATTTATCAACCAGCCCTCGTACCAGCTAATTTTTTCCCATGACTTTTATTGGAGAACTATCAAAGTGGATGTTCAGGAATAAAGCAAAGACAAAATTCGCCTCCGATTTCGCCTCTCGCGAGCTCTGATCAGTAGAAAATTAGATCAAATGTCGCGTTTGTCATGTATCCGTTAATCTTGAAACATCTTGTGATAAATTTATAATTTTTATCTTTGGGTCATGTGGACACACAAGTTCTCTCACCGCGGCAAAGTAACACCCCACAAGCTTTATCTTGTGAAGATGTCCTTTGGTCTTTGTTCCTCCAGATTCTTTGCAGCCTCCAGAGTGGCCACTAGTTCTGCACCCAGTTATTCGACATTAGAAATAAGTTTATTTACCCCTCGCTAATGAGTCAATTCAGTGGCATTTAAAAAAATATCTTCTTCTTCTTCGTTCATTTCTACCACCAAGATCGCACTATGATCCTACTGAATTTACGCCTGTGGTCCTCGTTAGGTCCCGTGGTCTCCTGTGTAGTCCCCGAAAGGACCACACGAGATCCCCGAGAGGATCACAAGAGGTTCAGAGTTTCACAGGGCTTTAGCCTGTATTCTTGGTGGGTCTCTGAAGTGGATTGCGTGACACCGTGGTTTTCGTTGCACCAGTTTAATCTAGAGTTGGACTTTCTCACCGGAAGACCTCGACGTGTTTATGATATCAGTGCATCCCCGCTGGGTGAGAGGTGGTTGCTCACCCAGGCCAGAGTTGGACCTTCTCACCGCAAAACCTCGACGTGTTTTGAGATACCCGTGTATCACCGCCGGGTGAGAGGTGGTTGCCCATCCAGTCCAGAGTTGGACTTTCTCACCGGAAAACCTCAGCGTAATTAGGATACGCAAACATCCCCGTCAAGTGAGAGGTGGCTGCCTATCTAGACTGCCCTGGTCCAGTGTCTCCGACTTCAGCATTTTGTGGTCGTGGCCGCTGCCCTTCCTAATTGTGACCAGGATGGAGCTTTTGTCCAGGAAGATGAATCTTCGCCACTAGTGACTTCCACCCTGGGTTGAGCCGGTTTAGGCATATTATCCCAGTATGGGCGTGTTTGGGACGTGACCGACCTCTAGAGCAGAGGTACTGTGACATGCGTAGCCTCTGGGACAAGCCGGTTCATGCTTTTCACCCGATATGACTGCACTCAGGACGTGGCCGACCTCCAGACCAGAGGTGCTATGATTTGACTGTTTGCTTTGCTTTATCATTTCTGCCACCTTTTCTGCAGAGGTGCTGGGCGGCAACCCCATTTTCACCTTTCTTCATTGGCCGGGAGGAGCACCGCTCCACGCACGGCAGCTGAAAAATCTCGCCAACAGCGGTTAAAAAATATAAAGTTACAGTTATACTTTGACTGAAATGGTGAGGCAAACTAAGCTGAGAGAGGTTCTTCCTAAACACATGTTCAAACTTCTGAAAAACTTTGTTCCTTTCCTCTTCATGCTTCTCTGTCTCTCCTGCTCCAGGTCAGCTGTCCCATGTAGTCCTGACCAGTCTACTCATAGAATTGCCACGCTGGTACTCAAGACACTCTGCTGATGGCAGAGAACCAAAAAGATCCACAGAATATAATGACTCGAATAAACGATGAAAGTAAGCATAGACTTGAAATAAATATCAGAAAGACAAATCTCATGGTCATCAGCAGAGAAGAAAGAAAGCCAGCCGTAAATATAAAAATAAATGGAGAATTACCTGAGCAGGTGAAAAGCTTCAAGTATTTGGAACAATTGATAACGAGGACGGAAAATGTGAAACGGAACTTAAGAGAAGAATATGAGTGGCAAAAAACACCTTCAGCAGAAGGAGGAAGATCCTTACATCAAAACAAATATCACAGCAACTGAGATACGTATCGTAAAGTGATACACATACTCAGTATTCCTTTGTGGTGCAAAAGCCTGGACCTTGAATAAAACAAGAGAAAAGAGAAAAGAGAATAGAGACGCTTGGAATGTGGATATATAAAAGATTAAGGCGTATCTTGTCCGTGACAAGAATTGTTTCTATGCTATAAATTTCATTGCAATTATTTTCATGTGTATGTTTCATAGGAAGGAAGCATTCTCAAAGTTACCCATGATACTTCAGTACTGCTGGAGATAAGAGAAATAACGACTGCGGTAAAACTGGTTTTAATGATAAAATAAATGGAGGCGTGTGATTCAGTTTTACAAAAAGATAGAGAGAGTGGGGAAAATGGGCAGAAACAAGAATGGCAGGAAGCGAGATGAGCACATACAGATGAAAAACATACAACAATCCAATATTTCGGCAAAATCGTTTTTCAGGGATCACATACATAAACAACATGAAAGATTTTTGTAAACACCAAAAGTAGATGAAGACAGGAGCGAGTGTTTACTTTACATTTTGTAAATATCTAAAGGGTTTGAGTCTTACTAATCTAGCACTTTCTTAGCATCGACAGAGAAACACTGAGAAAATTGATTTTGATCACGTAACTGAATGATGTGCAAGAGTGAAGGCGCAAAACAAATCTCTAGCGAGTACATAAGCAATGATGAGAACTTTATTTGTTAATATAACGTTTAATTTTTTTAAGCAATTGATTTTTTCCTCTTGTGCTTAATTCATTTTTAAAGTTCATCATCATCATCATCATCATCATCATAATCACCATAATCATCGCCATCACCATCACCATCATCATCATCATCATCAACATCATCATCATCAGCATCATCATCACCATCATCATCATCATCACCAGCAGCAGCAGCATCATCATCATTCTTCTTCTAGTTCTTCTTCTTATTCGACATTCATTGTCTATATCTGTAGTTCTGTCTCCTGGACAAACCTGATTTGTTATTTGTTGTATAAACATCAGAGCCTAGCTTCGTGAATGCTTTCACTGAACAGTAACAACGCCTTTGTTTATCTTTATATTTGTGTAGTTCTGGAATTTTTGGAATTGCCATAGACTTTATAATGAAAAGATGCTGTACAGGTAAAACTGGTATTGATTGGGTACATGGGACCCAAATAGAAGATCTTTATTTTGCAGATGGCATAACTCTTGGCATTGACAATGTAAAATCAATGTAGGACAAAAAACAGATTCTCTGTCTTCCTTGGCTAGCAAAATAGGTCTTGAAATTAACAAAGACAAAACAAAAATGATGAAATTTCTCATTAATCAAGAACGAAAAATATACGTAGACGGAACAGTTGTTGATGAAGTAAACCAATGTGCATACCTTGGCAGCTACGTAGACCAGGATGGTGACACCAGGAAAGAAGTTAGAATTAGAAATGCAAAACCAGCATTGTCCTTCAAAAATCTTGAGAACATATGAAATTCAAAAGTTAAAAGCACAAAAACTAAGTTAATATTATTCAATTCAAATGTGATATCCACCCTCAATTATGCATGAGAAAGCTGAAAATCAACTAAAGAAATAGACAAGAAATTTAGACACTTTTCTAAAAACAAATGCCTAAGGAAAATATTTGGTATAAAGCGGACCGAATTCAAGAACAACGCAGAGATAAGACAGATGATCAAACAACAACCTGTCTCGTGGGTGATCAAACAACGATGGACATATGTAGGCCATGTGGTGAGAAGAAATAATCAGAGAATACCAAAACAAGCTATCAAGTGGAACACAACAGGCCGAGGAAAATGAGGCAGACCACGTGAAACTCTAAAGAGGACATTGTTAAGAGAAGCCAGTTTAGTGGGCATAACATCCCTTGATGAAGTTGAAAGGCTCGCAGAGAACAGGAAAACATGGCAAACAACTATACTAGCCCTGTGTGACGTTTAACGGCACGGGAAGGATGTAAGAAGATGTAAGAAGTTTTTGAAGATGTGACCGACAATTAATTCATATTTAAATTAATGAATGCATATAATGTTATTCTTAACAACACTTTAAGTTCACAACAGTTGTTGGCGTTGTACTGGGTACTCTACTTTCATTTTTTCATGCATGAACATGTACAGGCGGACACCTGCTTACAAAGCCCCATCATACATAGATACAGACTTTTTTTTAAATTATGAAGTGCACAATCTTCCAAATTTTACGGAACAAATTAATAACGTAAAATACGTTTTAAGGTATATACTTAAGTAGTTCACGACTTCTTCTCATATAAAAATCGATTTTAGTATAGAGTTTGCGGAATCACTCGCTTACGTAAGTATTTTATATGGTAATTACCGAAGGCGGAAGAGAAGCGTATTTTATTTAGTTCATTGTTCGACTTGGAGGCCAAAAATTCTCTATAAATGTTAGCAAATAAATAAGACGACCTGGATTCGACTCCAGGGATGAACAATATCTCGAAATTAGTACGATATCTACGGCACCGCTTGTTACAATGACGTTACTTTCATTTGTACCGTGTCGCCTCAGTTCTAGATAGAATTTAATGGAAATGGTTGAAAGGGTGGGGGGGGGGGTCATTTACTTTGCTATATAGATGGTTCCTGACTTACGTATATAACGTATTCCGCAACCATTTTACGTAGGTCAGTTTTTACGTAAGTCGGATTCTAATTTTAGTTTTATTTTTGCTACCAGAAGGTTGTGATCACTTCCTACATCTGCTCCTTTCCTTGCTTTCACATCTTGTAGTGACCGTTTCCACTTGTTGTTTATTAGTATGTGATCGATTTGGTTTTCTGTGGTTTTATCTGGTGACCTCCAAGTCACCTTGTGGATGTTTTTGTGTTGGAAAATTGTCCCTCCGATGGTCATCATGTTTTCTTCACAGAAACTGCACAGTCTTTCTCCATTTTCATTTATTTCTCCGATTACTTCTCTTCCCATGATTCTTCTTCTATCTTCATTTCCTTCACCTTCTTCTTCTTCTTCTTCGTTCGCACTGTCTGTCTATATCTGCAGTCCTGTCTCTTGGATAAATTTCACTGTTTTTTGTAATTCATGTATGGAACCATAGAGCTTATCTTCTTTAGTGGTTTCACTGGGCCAGTAATTTTTTCTCAGTGACTCGTAGTTGATGCAGTTCTGGAGGATATGTTCCACAGTTTGGGGCACCTGGGCACATGTACACAGATTAGTAGTACCAACCTTAAACTTTGTATACATATGACTTCGGAGTCGGCTGTGTCCTGTTCGGAGACGGAAGATGGTGACTTGTTCCTTTCTGTTTAGCATGTGATAGTCATCATGTGGTGGTGTTTGTGGCTTCCTGTAGGTTTTTATCATGCTTTTCTTCTGATTATAAGTGATTGGTATGTCTTGTTGCTCCATTTCAGTGCCCTTTTTGGCCAGTTGGTCAGCTTTCTCATTGCCTGGTATCCCACAGTGGGAGGGAATCCATTGCAAAGTGACTCTGTGTTGTAAGCCAATTTTTGACAAGGCATCCTTAAGGATGGACAACCAACCCACTTACTTAGGAGTGACTCTTGACTCAAAACTGACTTGGAAGCAACACATCAACAGTGCAGAAGCAAAAGCCAGAAGAAAACTAGCCATATTAAGAAAATTGAGTGCAACCACATGGGGAGCTAGTGAAAGAATCCTCAAGAATGTATATCAGCAAAGTATTCTACCACATTTAGAATATGGCTCAACATCGTGGTGCACAGCATCAAACACTACGCTGCATAATCTAGACAAGGTTCAAAATCAGTCACTACGGATTATCACAGGTGCCATGAGGTCCACACCAATAGTAGAAATGCTGAAAATAGTTGGTGTTCAACCGCTAAAGGAACGTAGAGACACAAAGGTCATGACCATGGGAGAAAAATTCCTTAGCTCTGTAAGCCATCCCCTGAAGGAGAGATTCAATAACTTGGCATTAGGACGGCTTAAAAGAAGCAGCTTCATTCATCAGGCCAAGCGTATGCATAAGCTGATACCTGACCTTCCAACTGTAGTCGCTCCATTATCATCTGTACCAGAGCATACACCATGGAAAGAAGCAGATTATACACAAATAACTATTCAGACTGAAGTGAAAGGTGTGCAGAATGGTGAGATGCAGAGCAGTCTTGTAAGATCAACAGCCACGCTTAGTGTGCTAGATGACAAATATCCATGTGACACGTGGATACGTGTGTATACAGATGGATCTGCACATAATGCCGTAAAGAATGGAGGGCCAGGAGCATATATTGAATATCCAAACAACACCATTGACAAGATTTCCATACCCAGGTAAATACTGCAACAACTTTGATGCAGAAGTTAGGGCAATTATTGCTGCAGTTGAAAAACTATCATACTCCAGAATTGATACATGTCCTGTAGTAATTCTCACAGATGCGAGATCAGTACTGGAAGCTCTTCAGTGCAACAAACTACCAGACCTTAGTGATGCCTTGTCAAAAATTGGCTTACAACATGGAGTCACTTTGCAATGGATTCCCTCCCACTGTGGGATACCAGGCAATGAGAAAGTTGACCATCTGGCCAAAGAGGGCACTGAAATGGAGCAACCAGACATACCAATCACCTATAATCAGAAGAAAAGCATGATAAAAACCTACAGGA
>CM019702.1:61744447-61764945 GCA_009760885.1 Achatina immaculata
GACTTGGAGTGAAACTGAGAATGATAGGGAAGTATGAAGGTGTACAGTCTGATGTGAAATTGTTTCCGCTTTATCAACTGTGAAGTCTGTTGTGAAGGTTGCTGTTCGCATAAATGAGACTTTCAAAGAAACGTCCATTGAAGGTGGGAGAGCATGTGATGGTGTAAAACGTTAGATGGAAAAAAATTCACTAGTTGGTGAAAGGGGGTGGGGGGGAGGGGGGGGGGGTAAATCCGACTTACGTAAAAACTGACCTACGTAAAATAGTTGCGGAATACGTTATATACGTAAGTCAGGAACCATTTATATAGCAAAGTAAATGCACCCCCCCCCCTCAACCATTTCCATTAAATTCTATAGAACTGAGGCGAAACGGTACAAATCTTCTTCTTCTTCGTTCGCATTGTCTGTCTATATCTGCAGTCCTGTCTCTTGGATAAATTTCACTGTTTTTTTTGTAATTCATGTATGGAACCGTAGAGCTTATCTTCTTTAGTGGTTTCACTGGGCCAGTAATTATTTCTCAGTGTCTCGTAGTTGATGCAGTTCTGGAGGATATGTTCCACAGTTTGGGGCACCTGGGCACATGTACATAGATTAGTAGTACCAACCTTAAACTTTGTATACATATGACTTGGAGTCGGCTGTGTCCTGTTCGGAGACGAAAGATGGTGACTTGTTCCTTTCTGTTTAGCATATGATAGTCATCATGTGGTGGTGTTTGTGGCTTCCTGTAGGTTTTTATCATGCTTTTCTTCTGATTATAGGTGATTGGTATGTCTGGTTGCTCCATTTCAGTGCCCTCTTTGGCCAGATGGTCAGCTTTCTCATTGCCTGGTATCCCACAGTGGGAGGGAATCCATTGCAAAGTGACTCCATGTTGTAAGCCAATTTTTGACAAGGCATCCTTAAGGTCTGGTATTTTCTTGCACTGAAGAGCTTTCAGTACTGATCTTGCATCTGTGAGAATTACTACGGGTCATGTATCAATTCTGGAGTCTGATAGTTTTTCAGCTGCAGCAATAATTGCTCTAACTTTTGCATCAAAGTTGTTGCAGTATTTACCAGTGGGTATGGAAATCTTGTCAGAGGTGTTGTTTGGATATTCAATATGTGCTCCTGCCCCTCCATTCTTTATGGCATTATGTGCAGATCCATCTGTATACACACGTATCCAGGTGTCACATGGATATTTGTCATCTAGAACACTAAGTGTGGCTGTTGATCTTACAAGACTGCTCTGCATCTCACCATTCTGTACACCTTTCACTTCAGTCTGAATAGTTATTTGTGTATAATCTGCTTCTTTCCATGGTGTATGCTCTGGTACAGATGATAATGGAGCGACTACAGTTGGAAGGTCAGGTATCAGCTTACGCATACGCTTGGCCTGATGAATGAAGCTGCTTCTTTTAAGCCGTCCTAATTCCAAGTTATTAAATCTCTCCTTCAGGGGATGGCTTACAGAGCTAAGGAATTTTTCTCCCATGGTCATGACCTTTGTGTCTCTAAGTTCCTTTAGCTGTTGAACACCAACTATTTTCAGCATTTCTACTATTGGTGTGGACCTCATGGCACCTGTGATAATCCGTAGTGACTGATTTTGAACCTTGTCTAGATTATGCAGCGTAGTGTTTGATGCTGTGCACCAAGATGTTGAGCCATATTCTAAATGTGGTAGAATACTTTGCTGATATACATTCTTGAGGATTCTTTCACTAGCTCCCCATGTGGTTGCACTCAATTTTCTTAATATGGCTAGTTTTCTTCTGGCTTTTGCTTCTGCACTGTTGATGTGTTGCTTCCAAGTCAGTTTTGAGTCAAGAATCACTCCTAAGTAAGTGGGTTGGTTGTCCATCCTTAAGGGTATTTCATTTACAAAGATCTTACCTGCTTTCTGTTCAGATGAGAGAGTGAACAGAGTGGTACTTGATTTCTCTGTGTTGATACTTACACACCATTTGTTTGTCCATGATGTCAAGATGTCTGCTGCTCTTTGGAGTCTCTGTGTAGCAACTGTCGCATATTCATCTGTACACCACATGACCAGATCATCTGCATACAGTGCCGCTTTGATTCCATAGGGAAGTTCCTTGACCAGGTCATTAATGAATACAAGGAATAGTGTAGGCGAAAGGACTCCTCCTTGTGGCACACCGTGTCGCAGAAGTACTTTCTGGCTTTTGTGTCCATCCATTACTACTCTAGCTCTTCTATTGTGTAAATAGGACTTTATCCAGTTGTACAGTCTTCCATTCACATTGCAGTTTCTTAGTTTCCACAGCAGACCTTTTTTCCATACTTTATCAAAGGCTTTCTTCAGGTCTTCGCTGCTAGTACAAGGTTTTTCTCCTGGAATGCAACGGTACAAATGAAAGTAACATCATTGTAACAAGCGCTGCCGTAGATATCGTACTAATTTCGAGATATTGTTCATCCCTGGAGTCGAATCCAGGTCGTCTTATTTATTTGCTGAGATTTACAGAGTTTTTGGCCTCCAAGTCGAACAATGAACTAAATAAAATACGCTTCTCTTCCGCCTTCGGTAATTACCATATAAAATACTTACGTAAGCGAGTGATTCCGCAAACTCTATACTAAAATCGATTTTTATGTGAGAAGAAGTCGTGAACTGCTTAAGTATATACCTTAAAAAGTATTTTACGTTATTAATTTGTTCCGTAAAATTTGGAAGATTGTGCACTTCATAATTTAACAAAAAGTCTGTATCTATGTATGATGGGGCTATGTAAGCAGGTGTCCGCCTGTACATGTTCATGCAGGAGAAAATGAATGTAGAGTACCCAGTACAACGCCAACAACTGTTGTGAACTTAGAATGTTGTTAAGAATAACATTATATGCATTCATTAATTTAAATATGAATTAATTGTTGATCTCATCTTCAAAAACTTCTTACATCTTCTTACATCCTTCCTGTGCCGTTAAACGTCACACAGGGCTAGTATAGTTGTTTGCCATGTTTTCCTGCTCTCTGCGAGCCTTTCAACTTCATCAAGGGATGTTATGCCCACTAAACTGGCTTCTCTTAACAATGTCCTTTTTAGTATTTCAAGTGATCGACCTCTTTTTCCTCGGCCTGTTGTGTTCCACTTGATAGCTTGTTTTGGTATTCTCTGATTATTTCTTCTCACCACATGGCCTACATATGTCCATCGTTTTTTTTTTATCACCCACGAGACAGGTTGTTGTTTGATCATCTTTCTTATCTCTGCGTTGTTCTTGAATTCGGTCCACTTTATACCAAATATTTTTCTTAGGCATTTGTTTTTAGAAAAGTGTCTAAATTTCTTGTCTATTTCTTTAGTTGATTTCCAGCTTTCGCATGCATAAATGAGGGTGGATATCACATTTGAATTGGATAATCTTAACTTGGTTTTTGTGCTTTTAACTTTTGAATTTCATATGTTCTCAAGATTTTTGAAGGACAATGCTGGTTTTGCATTTCTAATTCTAACTTCTTTCCTGGTGTCACCATCCTTGTCTACGTAGCTGCCAAGGTATGCACATTGGTTTACTTCATCAACAACTGTTCCGTCTACGTATATTTTTCGTTCTTGATTAATGAGAAATTTCATCATTTTTGTTTTGTTTTTGTTAATTTCAAGACCTATTTTGCTAGCCAAGGAAGATAGGGAATCTGTTCTTCATCCTACATTGATTTCACATTGTCAATGCCAAGAGTTATGTCATCTGCAAAATAAAGATCTTCTATTTGGGTCCCATGTACCAAACCGATGCCGGTTTTACCTGTACAGCATCTTTTCATTATAAAGTCTATGGCAATTCCAAAAATTCCAAAACTACACAAATATAAAGATAAACAGAGGCGTTGTTACTGTTCAGTGAAAGCAGTCACGAAGCTAGGCTCTGATGTTTATGCAACAAATAACCATCAGGTTTGTCCAGGAGACAGAAGTACTTTCTGACTTTTGTGTCCATCCATTACTACTCTAGCTCTTCTATTGTGTAAATAGGACTTTATCCAGTTGTACAGTCTTCCATTCACATTGCAGTTTCTTAGTTTCCACAGCAGACCTTTTTTCCATACTTTATCAAAGGCTTTCTTCAGGTCTATCCACGCTGCTAGTACAAGGTTTTTCTCTTGGAATGCATCCTCAATCTCTTGAGAGAGATAGGTCACTTGATCTTCCGTACTGTAGTACTGCCTAAATCCTGCTTGTGGAACGAGAAGGTTTTCACTTTCTAGGTACCGTTTTAGCCTCAGGTCAATGATGCGTTCCATCGTTTTGCATAGGCAGCTAGTGAGATTGATTGGCCTGTAGCTGGAGGCAGTATCACTGTTTTTCCCTGGTTTTAACAGTGGTACCATGCTTGCTTCCTTCCAGATTTGAGGTAACTTACCTGTGCTCCAGCACATATTGAAAATATCCAACAGCTTTCCCATTGCTGCCATTCCCAGGTTCTTGATCATTTCATTGGACACTCCATCTGGTCCTGGTGATTTCCTTGGTTTCAGTTTACTAACTGCTAGGTCTAACTCACTGCGTGTGATTGGTGCATCCATGACCTTCACTTTTCTGACTTGTTCCTCTTCTTTCTCTGGCTCGATGCGCACTGCACGCTCTTTCTCTGGATGGATATCAATGTTGCAGTCCTGTGCAAACATGCGAGTAAAGTGATCTGCTACCTGCTTACCTGTAAGAGTTTTCCCATCCTCTATTAGTGTAACCTTTGTACTTCTTCCAGTACTCTCATCATTTAACTGTTTGATTAGTTTCCACAGTTTCCTTCCATCCTTTTCAAAGTTTAGGGACTCTGTTTTCTCTCTCCAACTTTCCCGTCTGGCTTGCAGCTTTGCTCTCTGAAATTTGGCCTTAGAATGTTGGTAATTATTGTGGTGTTCTTGGCATGGTCTATTTTCTGCTTGCTTTCGAGCTGCTTCCACGTCATCATGGAGTTTTCCCAGCTCACTAGACCAGTATTTTTTATAGTCCCTGCGAGCTCCTCTGGGAATGGTTTCACGAGCGGCCTGAAGGATACAAGCATTGAATTCCTTCACTATGCTGTTAATATCCTTACCTTCTATGGACAGCTGTCCCACAAGGATACCTGTACGATGTCTGTACATTGTCCAGTTTGCTTTTTTATAGTTCCATCTGGGGAGAGGGCTACTGGTGTTAAGGAGTTCATTTTCTATTGTCAGCAAGACTGGTCGATGGTCGCTACCTCCAAGTTGTTTTCCAGCTTCACGTGTAATGTTCCACTTCAGATCTGGAGAGTGGAATGCCAGATCTGGTGTTGATTTTGTATGCCAAGCCCTTGAGTAAAATGTTGGGGCATCCATTGGCTGGTTGATCAGGAGAAGTCCATTATCATCCTACCAGCTCTCAACTTCCTCTCCTCTCTTGTCTATGTGGTCATAGCCCCAGCTCTGGGAATGGCTGTTAAAATCGCCACAGACCATCAGTCTCTCTTTGTGTGGGATTGTTTCTAAAGCAAGTGGGCGGTCATTAGGACAGTAATAGTTAAGGAGGTGGAAATCTGTATTACTACTTTTTAGATGGATCATCTGGTATTCGGCTCCTTCCATGTACACTCCCACCTGACATGCGCTGATGTTATTCTTAACAAGTGTGAGTATTCCTCCTTTTCTTCTGTCCTGTCGGTCTGATCTAAAACACTGGTAGCCTCTGATTTTAAAGGCGGCATCTTTGGTTAGGTGTGTCTCCTGTAAGCAGCATATACTTACCTACTCTGCAAAAAGTATGTTCTCTAGTTCCACCTTTTTGCTATAGCCATCTCTAACACTGCTGACACCCTCAGCATTCCACTGCATTATTTTAAGTTCTTGCTTTTTGGGTGTTTTCTTCCGTTGTATTTTTTGGCCAGTAGCTCTACTCTCATGTCTCCTGACTCCACAAGACGAACTGAGAGGACCTCCAGTAGCATTGGGTGGACCTTTTCGAGGCAGGGGGCCTGGCACTGCACCTGCCTGGTTAGTCTTCACGGGGCGAGCACCATGTTTGAAAACTGCAGATAGAGACATTTCATTAGCGATAATGCGTGTTACCCTGATTTTTGAGATGCGCCTTTTGGCTGGGTAACTCCGACTTCAGCACCTTTCCTTGCTAGGGCAGACTGTGGTCTTGCTTGGACTGCCATGAAGACAGTGTGGCTGGCCTGGCCAAAACTTTGTTCTCCAGCCTCTGGTGGCTGTACTTAAGCCCCTTCTCCATGTCAGATGGTTTTGAGACAGTTCCACAAGGACACTCTGACTTTGAGATGAGGAATCTGATGAGTGCTTCAACGATATCCATTCCCCGCCACCCATAGTCTACTGGCTCTGTTTTGTTTACATCCTTCTGATAGCCATTGTTGTAAAGACCCATAGGCTTGTCACGTCCTGGATTCATTGGTTCCACACCAGACTTCCCTCATCCCCGCCAGAGATCTCCATGTCCCCATCCGTCCACCAACCTGACATTACATTTTACAAAAATAACAGTTACAACTAGTGTTGATTGCTACAAGTTTCTGGGCTACAGAGGTAGGTCAGAGTTTTTAAGCAAACAGATCTATGTTCCCTGTCTCACAAACACTATGTTAAGATAAGTGTGCTCTTAACACAGTTGTTCCCAGGGGAAAACTTGTTTTAATTCGGTCTCACTGTCACTAGTGTTATTTACATTCTTGGGTTCTGGTTGGAATGGAACTGGCGTATGGATATCTACTGTTGGATCTTCATTTTCGTCATCTGACGACCACTCTGCTATTGTTTCCGTTTCTGAAATCTCTTGGTCTGAGATGATTGAGGAACTGTCACTAAATTCAGCCATAGTAACCGTTCTTCTCCTGTTCGTAATGCTATTTGATGATATATTCCAATGCGTGTCCGCTTTTCTAATGTCTTTAACATGTGTTCGATATAATTTTCCAGTCAATTGATTTTATATAGCAAGTTACTGGTGATAATTTCTTGAGGACATAGAAACCCTCTCTCCATCAACGGTCATGTTTTGATAAGATCCTGTGATTCACAAAATACACTTGGTCTCCCACATTTATTTCTTCTAGATTTTCTTTTTTTTTTCATCATTTTTTTTCGTTTTTATTTCTCCCCAGTTTTCTCAATCACCTCCCTGTACTTCAATGGGGGTTGGGTATGGTTTAGTATACACAGGAGGGTGTTTGCCAGTATCAGTATCCATTTCCACTGTTTCGGTCCTGTCTAGTTCGAGGTCATTTAATGCGAACACCTCCTGATTCTCCTTGATTAACTCTTGCACCTCTTGTCTGTGCCCATCTATGACTCTGAGTTGTAACAGTAACTCCTGAATTCTGTTACTTGTCTTGAGTGGCGAAATGCCTTCGTCGGCCGCTTTAGCTTGAGTGATATTCATCTGGATGCACGTTTAACAGTGACCTACCATTTCCCCTTTTCGGATTCGCATGTGCTTGTTCGTGTTATTTATGAAGGCGACTGACAATCGTCCGTATCTATCAGTTTGAACTACTGAGTCTGGGAGTTGGAGAAATGGTTCTTCTTCCATGAAACTACGACTGTGTTTTGCTACAAGCACTTCTCCGTCATTTATCCCTGTCAGTGTCCTCTTAAGGTTTTACTACCAAGTCAACTCTGCTTCTTACTGTAGAACTAATTTCCTGCTCATCTCTCATTATTACCGACGTTCCTTTGATTAGTAACGTTTTATCTCCAAAATTTAAAGTAACGTTCTGCTCCTGTAGGAAATGCCTGCCTAGTATGAAAGGGCGATTCGTATTGATCTCTGAGATCACATTTTGCTCATACATCTGTTCCGCCAGTCTGAAACTTACCAGAGTCTCTCCCACCGCCTGTATTTCTTCGTTATTTACAAACAGCGTGTCTGTGTTGACTGATTGAGAGTGAAACAATGTCTCATTGGAAATTACACTTTTTTACGCATTAAACAAACACTACTCCCTGTATCGATTAATGTGTGAATTATTCTATTTGCTTTCTCTATGGGAATCATACATGCAGTTACAAGAGAGTTAATGTTTCTTATGTTGAATACTCGACCCCTTGGCGTTTGGGGAGGCCTATCTTTAGTTTTCCTGGTAGCTGTTAACATGTCTTGACAGAGCCTCGTTCTGAGAGGGGCCCTGGCATGTCTGTTAATCGTCCACCAACTCTTTATTTTGGTGATATTACCGCTTGTTGACGGGCCGATACTGCTGCTGAACCAACAGTGCCGTGCAATGTGGTTAGTTCGACCACACAGATAGCATTTTCAACTCTATCTTGTTGTGCAGAGTCCACAGCTGTAGTTGTTGACTGTTTGGTATCTCTTCTTGTTAACTCGCTGTTGTTACTGTTAAACCAACAGTGTTTTGCAATGTGGTTAGCTCGACCAAAAAGATAGCATTTTCTTATATTGTCTAGATTTCGCTGCACAGAGTTTACATCTGAAGTCGTTTTCTGCTGCATTGCATAGATTGAACTGGTGTTATTACTCTGTGGTTTGAGCGTAATGCTACTCTCTGTTGTAACCTGTCTTCTTCTATCGCCATCTTGGTGGCGTCCTCAAAACTTTTCAACTCTTTTCTAAGCAATTTTGCTTTCACGCTTTTATCCTTTATGGCTTCCACATTACGGTTTACGAGTTGAGACTGGATGTGTGTCTTCTGGAGTTCTGGCTCAGGGAAAGCAAAACAGCTTCTGACTTGAGATTGGACATGTGTCTTCTGGAGTTCTGGCTCAGGGAAAGCAAAACAGCTTCTGACTTGAGATTGGACATGTGTCTTCTGGAGTTCTGGCTCAGGGAAAGCAAAAAACCTTCTGAGTTGAGATTGGACATGTGTCTTCTGGCTCAGGGAAAACAAAACAGCTTAGGATTGAGATTGGACATGTGTCTTCTGGAGTTCTGGCTCAGGGAAAGCAAAACAGCTTCTGAATGAGATTGGACATGTGTCTTCTGGAGTTCTGGCTCAGGGAAAGCTTGAGTGGCGATTCTCAGCAATCTTTCTGCTACCCCTTGTATCCCTTCCCCTTCTTCTTGTTTAATAGAATGCATTCGCTTTATAGCAATGTGTTTGTCTACAACAATTCCAAAACAACTTACTAGTTCTTGCTTTAGCTGAGTGAACATCTGCTCCTTGTGTGACACCAGCTGTCTATATATAAAGTCTGATACCACACCTGTAGATGATTGTAATAATATACGATTTTTGACATCCTTATTATGGCTGTGTATTTAACAATATTTTCCACCTGATTCAGCCATGTGCGAATTTTCTCTGAGCTGTCATCAGATTGTGAGATATGTTCAGCAGCATTATTGCTAGCTAACAGAATGTTCATTTTTTAAAAACAGTTCCAACATTTCTTTTGATGGAATAGGCGTAATCCCTTCCAAACCTTGACACATTTTTTCTTCCGTATCTTCCGTCTTTTTAACCATACTTCTCAGAATTTACACATACAAGAATCCGATTAGTTTCGTGACAAAATCACACTGCTAATTCCTTGTCATTTACCGTAGAGGTAAAGTTCACTGCTGATCTTGAACAACTGTTGCGGGATTCCATAACGGCAGAGTTTTTCCTAATCTCGACCAGATCTTTACTCTGAGAATAATACTTGAAGAACATACTGAAAAGCAAAAACCATTAATCCTGAACTTTATAGACTTTAAAAAAGCATTTTATAGCATACACAGAGATTCATCGTGGAGAATTTTAAGAATATATGGAATACCATCTAAAATTGTCAACATCATTAGAGATCTCTACAACAGATATGTTTGTACAGTCAAGACAGAAGAAGGAATGAGCGAATGGTTTCAGATTGAAACAGGCGTGAAACAAGGATGTATATTATCTCCCTTGCTTTTTGGAACTGCCATAAACTTTATAATGAAAAGATGCTGCACAGGTAAAACCGTCATTTACTGGGTACATGGGACCCAAATAGAAGATCTTGACTTTTCATATAACATAACTCTTGTCAGTGACAATGTGAAATCAATGAAAGAAAAAAAAACAGATTCCTTGTTTTCCTTGGCTAGCAAAATAGGTCTTGAAATTAACAAAAACAAAACAAAAATAATGAAATTTCTCATTAATCAAGAACGAAAAATATACGTAGAAGGAACATTTGTTGAAGTGAACCATTTTGCATACCTCGGCAGCTACGTAGACCAGGATGGTGACACCAGGAAGGAAGTTAAAATTAGAATTGCAAAAGCACCATTGTCCTTCAAAAAAATCTTGAGAACATATGAAATTCAAAAGTTAAAAGCATAAAAACCAAATTAATATTATTCAATTCAAATGTGATATCCACCCTCATTTATGCATGCGAAAGCTGGAAATCAATTAAAGAAACAGACAAGAAATTAGACTCTTTTGGAAACAAATGCCTAAGGAAAATACTTGGTATAATCTGGAATGAATTCACGAACAACACAGAGATAAGACAGATGAGCAAACAACAACCTGTCTCGTGGGTGATCAAAAAAAAAAAAAAAGATGGACATATGTCGATCATGTGATGAGAAGAAACAATAAGGGAATACCTTCTTCTTCTTCTTCGTTCGCACTGTCTGTCTATATCTGCAGTCCTGTCTCTTGGATAAATTTCACTGTTTTTTGTAACTCATGTATGGAACCGTAGAGCTTATCTTCTTTAGTGGTTTCACTGGGCCAGTAATTATTTCTCAGTGTCTCGTAGTTGATGCAGTTCTGGAGGATATGTTCCACGGTTTGGGGCACCTGGGCACATGTACATAGATTAGTAGTACCAACCTTAAACTTTGTATACATATGACTTCGGAGTCGGCTGTGTCCTGTTCGGAGACGGAAGATGGTGACTTGTTCCTTTCTGTTTAGCATGTGATAGTCATCATGTGGTGGTGTTTGTGGCTTCCTGTAGGTTTTTATCATGCTTTTCTTCTGATTATAGGTGACTGGTATGTCTGGTTGCTCCATTTCAGTGCCCTCTTTGGCCAGATGGTCAGCTTTCTCATTGCCTGGTATCCCACAGTGGGAGGGAATCCATTGCAAAGTGACTCCATGTTGTAAGCCAATTTTTGACAAGGCATCCTTAAGGTCTGGTAGTTTGTTGCACTGAAGAGCCTCCAGTACTGATCTTGCATCTGTGAGAATTACTACACGACATGTATCAATTCTGGAGTCTGATAGTTTTTCAACTGCAGCAATAATTGCCCTAACTTCTGCATCAAAGTTGTTGCAGTATTTACCAGTGGGTATGGAAATCTTGTCAATGGTGTTGTTTGGATATTCAATATATGCTCCTGCCCCACCATTCTTTATGGCATTATGTGCAGATCCATCTGTATACACACGTATCCAGGTGTCGCATGGATATTTGTCATCTAGAACACTAAGTGTGGCTGTTGATCTTACAAGACTGCTCTGCATCTCACCATTCTGCACACCTTTCACTTCAGTCTGAATAGTTATTTGTGTATAATCTGCTTCTTTCCATGGTGTATGCTCTGGTACAGATGATAATGGAGTGACTACAGTTGGAAGGTCAGGTATCAGCTTACGCATACGCTTGGCCTGATGAATGAAGCTGCTTCTTTTAAGCCGTCCTAATGCCAAGTTATTGAATCTCTCCTTCAGGGGATGGCTTACAGAGCTAAGGAATTTTTCTCCCATGGTCATGACCTTTGTGTCTCTACGTTCCTTTAGCGGTTGAACACCAACTATTTTCTGCATTTCTACTATTGGTGTGGAGGGAATACCAAAACAAGCTATCAAGTGGAGAACAACAGGCCGAAGAAAAAGGCCGATCACGTGAAACTCTAAAGAGGACATTGTTAAGAGAAGCCAGTTTAATGGGCATAACATCCCTTGATAAAGTTGAAAAACTCGCCGAGAACAGGAAATCTTGGTAAACAACTATGAGAACCTTATGTGATGTTTAACGGCATGGGAATGATGTAAAATGTAAGATCTTGAACAAAGATTTACTTCATCAGTTTAAAAGAAGCTATCTTGTATAGTTGGACGTTTGTCCGTTGAAACTCTATCCCGTTCACTATCTGCCCACTTCCCCTGGGAACAACTGTGTTAAGAGCACACTTATCTTAACACAGTGTTTGTGAGACAGGGAACATAGATCTGTTTGCTTAAAAACTCTGACCTACCTCTGTAGCCCAGAAACTTGTAGCAATCAACACTAATTGTAATTGTAATTGTTATTTTTGCAAAATGTAATGTCAGGTTGGTGGACGGATGGGGACATGGAGATCTCTGGCGGGGATGAGGGAAGTCTGGTGTGAAACCAATGAATCCAGGACGTGACAAGCCTATGGGTCTTTACAACAATGGCTATCAGAATGATGTGAACAAAACAGAGCCAGTAGACTATAGGTGGCGGGGAATGGATATCGTTGAAGCACTCATCAGATTCCTCATCTCAGAGTCAGAGTGTCTTTGTGGAACTGTCTCAAACCATCTGACATGGAGAAGGGGCTTAAGTACAGCCACCAGAGGCTGGAAAACAAAGTTTTGGCCAGGCCAGCCACACTGTCTTCATGGCAGTCCGAGCAAGACCACAGTCTGCCCTAGCAAGGAAAGGTGCTGAAGTCGGAGTTACCCAGCCAAAAGGCGCATCGCAAAAATCAGGGTAACACGCATTATCGCTAATGAAATGTCTATCTACAGTTTTCAAACATGGTGCTCGCCCTGTGAAGACTAACCAGGCAGGTGCAGTGCCGGGCCCCCTGCCTCGAAAGGGTCCACCCAATGCTACTGGAGGTCCTCTCAGTTCGTCTTGTGGAGTCAGGAGACATGAGAGTAGAGCTACTGGCCAAAAAAATACAACAGAAGAAAACAGCCAAAAAGCAAGAACTTAAAATAATGCAGTGGAATGCTGAGGGTGTCAGCAGTGTTAGAGATGGCTATAGCAAAAAGGTTGAACTAGAGAACATACTTTTTGCAGAGCAGGTAAGTATATGCTGCATACAGGAGACACACCTAACCAAAGATGCCGCCTTTAAAATCAGAGGCTACCAGTGTTTTAGATCAGACCGACAGGACAGAAGAAAAGGAGGAGTACTCACACTTGTTAAGAATAACATCAGCGCATGTCAGGTGGGAGTGTACATGGAAGGAGCCGAATACCAGATGATCCATCTAAAAAGTAGTAATACAGATTTCCACCTCCTTAACTATTACTGTCCTAATGACCGCCCACTTGCTTTAGGAACAATCCCACACAAAGAGAGACTGATGGTCTGTGGTGATTTTAACAGTCATTCCCAGAGCTGGGGCTATGACCACATAGACAAGAGAGGAGAGGAAGTTGAGAGCTGGCAGGATGATAATGGACTTCTCCTGATCAACCAGCCAATGGATGCCCCAACATTTTACTCAAGGGCTTGGCATACAAAATCAACACCAGATCTGGCATTCCACTCTCCAGATCTGAAGTGGAACATTACACGTGAAGTTGGAAAACAACTTGGAGGTAGCGACCATCGACCAGTCTTCCTGACAATAGAAAATGAACTCCTTAACACCAGTAACCCTCTCCCCAGATGGAACTATAAAAAAGCAAACTGGACAATGTACAGACATCGTACAGGTATCCTGGTGGGACAGCTGTCCATAGAAGGTAAGGATATTAACAGCATAGTGAAGGATTCAATGCTTGTATCCTTCAGGCCGCTCGTGAAACCATTCCCAGAGGAGCTCGCAGGGACTATAAACCATACTGGTCTAGTGAGCTGGGAAAACTCCATGATGACGTGGAAGCAGCTCGAAAGCAAGCAGAAAATAGACCATGCCAAGAACACCACAATAATTACCAACATTCTAAGGCCAAATTTCAGAGAGCAAAGCTGCAAGCCAGACGGGAAAGTTGGAGAGAGAAAACAGAGTCCCTAAACTTTGAAAAGGATGGAAGGAAACTGTGGAAACTAATCAAACAGTTAAATGATGAGAGTATTGGAAGAAGTACAAAGATTACACTAATAGAGGATGGGAAAACTCTTACAGGTAAGCAGGTAGCAGATCACTTTGCTCGCATGTTTGCACAGGACTGCAACATTGATATCCATCCAGAGAAGGAGCGTACAGTGCGCATCGAGCCACAGAAAGAGGAGGAACAAGTCAGAAAAGTGGAGGTCATGGATGCACCAATCACACGCAGTGAGTTAGACCTAGCAGTTAGTAAACTGAAACCAAGGAAATCACCAGGACCAGATGGAATGTCCAATGAAATGATCAAGAACCTGGGAATGGCAGCAATGGGAAAGCTGTTGGATATTTTCAATATGTGCTGGAGCACAGGTAAGTTACCTCAAATCTGGAAGGAAGCAAGCATGGTACCACTGCTAAAACCAGGGAAAAACAGTGATACTGCCTCCAGCTACAGGCCAATCAGTCTCACTAGCTGCCTATGCAAAACGATGGAACGCATCATTGACCTAAGGCTAAAATGGTACCTAGAAAGTGAAAACCTTCTCGTTCCACAACAAGCAGGATTTAGGCAGTACTACAGTACGGAAGATCAAGTGACCTATCTCTCTCAAGAGATTGAGGATGCATTCCAAGAGAAAAACCTTGTACTAGCAGCGTGGATAGACCTGAAGAAAGCCTTTGATAAAGTATGGAAAAAAGGTCTGTTGTGGAAACTAAGAAACTGCAATGTGAATGGAAGACTGTACAACTGGATAAGTCCTATTTACACAATAGAAGAGCTAGAGTAGTAATGGATGGACACAAAAGCCAGAAAGTACTTCTGCGACACGGTGTACCACAAGGAGGAGTCCTTTCGCCTACACTATTCCTTGTATTCATTAATGACCTGGTCAAGGAACTTCCCTATGGAATCAAAGCAGCACTGTATGCAGATGATCTGGTCATGTGGTGTACAATGAATATGCGACAGTTGCTACACAGAGACTCCAAAGAGCAGCAGACATCTTGACATCATGGACAAACAAATGGTGTGTAAGTATCAACACAGAGAAATCAAGTACCACTCTGTTCACCCTCTCATCTAAACAGAAAGCAGGTAAGATCTTTGTAAATGAAATACCCTTAAGGATGGACAACCAACCCACTTACTTAGGAGTGACTCTTGACTCAAAACTGACTTGGAAGCAACACATCAACAGTGCAGAAGCAAAAGCCAGAAGAAAACTAGCCATATTAAGAAAATTGAGTGGGACTACATGGGGAGCTAGTGAAAGAATCCTCAAGAACGTATATCAGCAAAGTATTCTACCACATTTAGAATATGGCTCAACATCTTGGTGCACAGCATCAAACACTACGCTGCATAATCTAGACAAGGTTCAAAATCAGTCACTACGGATTATCACAGGTGCCATGAGGTCCACACCAATAGTAGAAATGCAGAAAATAGTTGGTGTTCAACCGCTAAAGGAACGTAGAGACACAAAGGTCAAGACCATGGGAGAAAAATTCCTTAGCTCTGTAAGCCATCCCCTGAAGGAGAGATTCAATAACTTGGAATTAGGACGGCTTAAAAGAAGCAGCTTCATTCATCAGGCCAAGCGTATGCATAAGCTGATACCTGACCTTCCAACTGTAGTCACTCCATTATCATCTGTACCAGAGCATACACCATGGAAAGAAGCAGATTATACACAAATAACTATTCAGACTGAAGTGAAAGGTGTGCAGAATGGTGAGATGCAGAGCAGTCTTGTAAGATCAGTAGCCACACTTAGTGTTCTAGATGACAAATATCCATGTGACACCTGGATACGTGTGTATACAGATGGATCTGCACATAATGCCATAAAAAATGGTGGGGCAGGAGCATATATTGAATATCCAAACAACACCATTGACAAGATTTCCATACCCACTGGTAAATACTGCAACAACTTTGATGCAGAAGTTAGGGCAATTATTGCTGCAGTTGAAAAACTATCAGACTCCAGAATTGATACATGTCTGTAGTAATTCTCACAGATGCAAGATCAGTACTGGAGGCTCTTCAGTGCAACAAACTACCAGACCTTAAGGATGCCTTGTCAAAAATTGGCTTACAACATGGAGTCACTTTGCAATGGATTCCCTCCCACTGTGGGATACCAGGCAATGAGAAAGCTGACCATCTGGCCAAAGAGGGCACTGAAATGGAGCAACCAGACATACCAGTCACCTATAATCAGAAGAAAAGCATGATAAAAACCTACAGGAAGCCACAAACACCACCACATGATGACTATCACATGCTAAACAGAAAGGAACAAGTCACCATCTTCCGTCTCCGAACAGGACACAGCCGACTCCGAAGTCATATGTATACAAAGTTTAAGGTTGGTACTACTAATCTATGTACATGTGCCCAGGTGCCCCAAACCGTGGAACATATCCTCCAGAACTGCATCAACTACGAGACACTGAGAAATAATTACTGGCCCAGTGAAACCACTAAAGAAGATAAGCTCTACGGTTCCATACATGAGTTACAAAAAACAGTGAAATTTATCCAAGAGACAGGACTGCAGATATAGACAGACAGTGCGAACGAAGAAGAAGAAGAAGAAGACTATCTGCCCACCACTGCTGCCCAGCTCTTTTACTCACGGAACCAAAATGTAGAACAAATGTAGAGATTGTTGTTTTTACCGCCAATAAACTTGACCGACAACTGACTTTCACTACATCAGGAAAATAAAAGACAACTCGACTCAATTTCACAGTTCCAACACACACACACACGCACACACACACGCGTGCACACACACACATGCACGCGCGCACACACACACACACAAAATGTCCGACCTCTTCTTTAATGTCTCCTCACATCACCTTAACAACTCACATTTTTTTACGAAGCAAGCAAAAAACAGGGTGCATGTCATAAGAAAAGCTGTTCATGAATTCAGACACAAAATGCCATCATTATAGTGCGGACAGACAAAGAAATAAAAACCAACAATCACTTCGTGCCCCGTACATCTAAAAGCTATCTAAATACAAGGAACAAAATGTGTCCAATTTGACCAAGGCCAGCATTTACCAAAGCCAACTGAAAACTTCACAGTTGCATATTTAGCAACAATCCTTCCGCCTTATATCTGATCGCTACCTGACATTTAACTTAATCCCGTTTTCCCTGTCTCCTTCAAGGACAGATGATAAAACTCTCTGACACATACCCAATCCACAGACCTTGCCTGCCCCCCCCCCACATATAACATAATATACAATTTATGAAAAAAAATATTGTTATGCAGACAATTACTTAAACATATTTTTGGCTCACTATAAAAACCAACATAGATCAATGAATATACACTTATCAGTTATGACCCATAGAACTTAAAAAAACTGATTCAGCATGAAACACGTGGGCGCACCTTACGCTTAAACAACACAACTTCATGTCATAAATCTTCTCATAATATTAACAACACAACTTCATGTCATAAATCTTCTCATAATATTAACAACACAACTTCATGTCATAAATCTTCTCATAATATTAACAACACAACTTCATGTCATAAATCTTCTCATAATATTAACAACACAACTTCATGTCATAAATCTTCTCATAATATTAACAACACAACTTCATGTCATAAATCTTCTCATAATATTAACAACACAACTTCATGTCATAAATCTTCTCATAATATTAACAACACAACTTCATGTCATAAATCTTCTCATAATATTAACAACACGATTTCAAGCATAATAAGAAATTCATTGGACAAATGAATCCTTTACTGAAAAATAAATACATCATAAATGAAACAAAAAGGGCACTGTGCAGCAAAGTTTCATCCTAACTCTATGCTATCGATGTCAAACATGGACACTAACAGCCAGGAACAAAAGAAAAATCATCATGACAGAACTGAGATGTTTGTGGAGAATTCTAAATGTGACAAGAAGAGACCAAATAAGAAATGATACCATCAGGGCAAAGGTTGGAGTAACACCAGTATTACACTATATCTAGAAACGGCAAGTCAAATGGTTTGGACATGTTACACTGTAACCACCAGACAGTATATGACAGACAACATTCACACTAAGATTTTAGGTAACAGAGGAAGAGGCCACCCATGCAGAAGATGGAGAGAGGAAATTATAGCAGCATTAAATATCCCATTATAAGAAGCAAATCGTCGAGCCATATCAAGATGTCTATTTGTCCCCTCAACACCGATAGGTATATGAGATAAGAGACAAGATAAGAAGATATAAATAGTTTTTGTGTATATGTTAGACTAGATACATATACAAAGCCAATGCAATAAGGCTGTGATTTGTACTTGTACTACGAGCTGTTGTTCTTTGCAGCCGATGCTGTAGAGATGTTGAAGCACAGCATCGTATCGGCGTGGGAACGGGTTATGGCGGCTATTTTTCAGTCCCGGAGTACAGCTAAATAACAGGGGGTGTCCAATGCTTCGTTAGCAGACTCCACCACCATGCCAACTATGGCGATCGCTGCCCGTTACCCTGTCTGGCCTGTTACTGGGGGTATCACGGAGAGGTGGGAGAAGTCTTGGTCAGCTATGGTTCGCTAACCCTGACGCTGGCATATCAGCTATAGGTCGCTGATTGCATCATCTCAAAGCGTCTTCTCCCCTAAGGCTGAGATAAGAAGATCTTCTTCTTCTTCGTTCGCTTCTACCACCAAGAACGCACTGTGATCCTACTGAATGTACGTCTATGGTCCTCGACAGGTCCTGTGGTCCCCCGAGATCGCTGAGAAGGCCACAAGAGGTTCAGAGTATCGCAGAGCTTGAGCCTCCATTCTTGGTGGGTCTCAGAAGCGGGATTGCGTGACACCATGGTTTTCGTTGCAGCAGTTTAGTCTAGAGTTGGACTTTCTCACATGAAAACCTCGGCGTGTTTTAGATATCAGTACATCCCCGTTGGGTGAGAGGTGGTAGCCCATCCATGCTAGAGTTTGACTTTCTCTCGGAAAACTTCGACATGTTTTGAGATATCCGTGTATCACCGCCGGGTGAGAGAAGGTAGCCCATCCAGTCCAGTGTTGAACTTTCTCACCGGAAAATCTCAGCGTGATTAGAATATACATACATCACCGCCGGGTGAGAGGTGGTTGCCTATCTAGATTGCCCTGATCCAGTGTCTCCGACTTCAGCATTTTGTGGTCGTGGCCGCTACCCTTCCTAGTTGTGACCAGGACGGAGCTTTACTCGAGGAGGACGAATCCTCGCCACTACTGACTTCCACCCCTGGGTTGAGCCGGTTTAGGCATATTATCCCAGTATGGGCGTGTTTAGGACGTGACCCACCTCTAGAGCAGAGGTACCGTGACATGCGAAGCCATCAAGTTTCACCCCTGGTGTAAGCCGGTTAAAACATATTTCACCAGTATGGGTGTATATCGGACGTGACCGACCTCTAGAGCGGAGGTACCATGACATGCGTAGCCATCAAGTTTCATTCCTAGTGTAAGTCGGTTTAGGCATGTTTCACCAGTATAGGTGTATTTCGGACGTGGCCGACCTCTAGAGCAGAGGCGCCGTGGTATGAGTAGCTCTCGCAGCGATACTACTGGACATACCGATTAAACTTCACTTTATCCTTTCCATAACCTTTTCACATGGGCGCCATACTGCTTTTCCACATTTTCTTCCTTGGCCAGGAGGAGATTCACTCCACGCGCGGCATCCGAAGAATCTCACCAGCTGTGTTTTAACCTATGGGTTAAGCCGGTTCAGGCATTTCACCCGATATGAGTGTACTTAGGAGGTGGCCGACCTCCAAACCAGAGGTGCCGTGATTTGACTATTGGTTACTTCACTTTATCCTTTCTTTCACCTTTTCCACAGTGGTGCAGCGCGGCAACCCCAATTGCACCTTTCTTCACTGGCCGGAAGGAGCCCCACTCCACGCACGGCAGCTGAAGAATCTCGCCACCAGCGTTGATGATAAGAAGATGTTGAAGGAAGAAAGTGATCTTCTTCTTTGTTCGCTTCTACCATCAAGATCGCCCGTGATCCCATTTAATTTACACCAGTGGTTCTTGCGATAATCTCATTTAGGATGGAGACTCAGAGCATCGTGCGTCTTGGGCCTATATTCTCGGAGGGCCACAAAAGTGGCATTGCATAGCACTGTAGTTTCCGCTGCACCAGTTTAGTCTAGAGTTGGACTTTCTCACCGGAAAACCTCAACGAGATTTGGATATGAATATATCCCCATCGGGTGAGAGGCGGTTGCCTATCTAGGTTGCACTGATCCAATGTCGCCGATGTCACCATTTTAGGTCGTGGCTGCTACTCTTCCTGGTGCTGACCAGGACGCAGCTTTTGTCGAGGAGGACGAATCCTCACCACTAGTAAGTTTCACCCCTGGGTTAAGCCGATTTAGTCGTATTATCCCAGTATGGGTGTATATAGGACGTGAACGGCCTCTAGAGCGGAGGCACCGTGATATGAGTAGCTATCAAGTTTCACCCCTGGGTTGCCGGCTTATGCATATTGCCCCATTTTGGGTGTATATAGGACGTGGCCGGTC
>CM019702.1:61765045-61779961 GCA_009760885.1 Achatina immaculata
CAAATTAGACTCTTTTGAAAACAAATACATAAAGAAAATATTGGGCTGAATTCAAGAACAACACAGAGATATGACAGATGAACAAACAACCTGTTTCATGGGTGATCAGAGAAGGAGATGGACATATATCAGTCACATGATGAGAAGAAACAGTCAAAAGAAGCTATCAAGTGAAACACAACAGGCCAAAGAAAAAGAGGTCAACCACATGAAACTCTAAATAGGACATTGTTAAGAGAGGCCAGTTTAGTGGGCATAATATCCCTTGATGAGTTTGAAAAGCTTGCCGAAAACAGGAAAACTTGGCGAACTACCATGTGAGCCCTATGTGACATTTAATGGCATGGGAAGGATGTAAGATGTAAAATGAATAAGAATTGAGTAGTGAAAGATGGTTGTTTGAATCTGGCTGGAGGCACCCCAGTTATCTAGCTGCAGAAATGTGTACCTGACTTCTTTTGGAGCTTAGGAGGTAAAGGCAGCCAGACATGATGCTGACCTCAACGCCCTCTAGTGTGCTAAATAGTCAAGGAAAATAGTGGCACTACCACCATATCCCTTAAAAGATTACACCTTATTAAGAAATGAAACAGATTATAGCATCATCCACATAAAGACAAAAAATCCTTCGCAAATAAATGTCTATGCAAAAGTGTAGTAGAGAATCAGATAATTTAATTCAAAAGTGTCCAATATATATAGATCTCCACAATACGAAACTAGGAAAAGTTGTAACTTCACATCTCTCTCTCTCTCTCTCTGAACCTTAAGTGCCCAGGGCACATGGGGCTTCCGCAAGGGTTTTCCACAAATGCCTGTCCTTCGCCTTTTTTTCTGCTCTTGCCCAGGTGAGCCCTCTATTGCTCAACATCCTTTCTGTTGTTCTTCTCCATGTCTCTTTTGGTCTACCCTTACTTCTGTTCCCCTGTGGTGTCCATCTTAGTGCTATTTTTGGTAGTGAGTTGTCAGTCATTCGGAGCACATGTCCCAACCATCGCCAGCGTCTTTCTTCAATAATTGTTGTCAGTGGTTTCATCTGCATTTCTGCTAATAAGATGTTATTTCTTATGGTGTTTGGCCAAAATATTTTTCTAATTCTTCTTAAACATTTAGTCTGGAAAGAATTCAACTTGTTTTCTATGGTTTTGGTGATTTTCCAGCATTCACTTCCATAGAGTAGTACACTTAGAACATTACTCTTAAATATCCTGATTTTCATATTTATGCTTAGTTTTTTTAGATTTCCATATAGTCTGCAGCATTGCAAAAGCCTGGTTTGCTCTAGTAAGTCTGCTGTTGATGTCCTCTGTGCTGTCTCCATTTTCTACTACTCTGTTGCCAAGGTATACAAATTCGTTGACCTCCTCCACTAACTTGTTATCTACTCTGAGTACATTTCTGTTGTTCACATTTTGCTTCATTAATTTTGTCTTTCCTACGTTGATCTTTAGTCCTATGTTGTTTGCATTCTGAGTTAGCTTGTTTATTTTATCTTGCATATCTTTGTGACTGCTTGATAATAGACAAATGTCGTCCGCAAAGTCAAGGTCCTCCAGCACTGTGTCAAGGGTCCATTGTAATCCTCTGCGTTTGTCTGATGTTGCCTCCTTCATTAACCAGTCTACTGCCAAGATAAATAATGTTGGTGATAGTACACATCCCCGTTTCGCTCCTGTTTATACCCTAAAGCTGCTGGATTTATGTTC
Source organism: Achatina immaculata (assembly GCA_009760885.1). NCBI lineage: Eukaryota > Metazoa > Mollusca > Gastropoda > Stylommatophora > Achatinidae > Lissachatina > Lissachatina immaculata. Next base: position 61,766,752 of record CM019702.1, read on the forward strand.
TCCACAGATCACTTTGCACTGAAAACCCTCATATAGGGCTTTGATTACATTAACTATTTTATAGGGGAGGCCATGCCATCTTAGGATTTTCCACAGTGCATCTCTGTTGACACTGTCAAAGGCTTTCTCAAAATCTATGAATAATGCATATGTTGTGCTATGCCACTCATTTGCCTGCTCTAATATTTGTCTAAGTACAAATATGTGGTCTATGCATGATCTTCCTTTCCTAAATCCTGCCTGCTCTTTCCGAAGTTTTTCCTCAAGTGTTGGTACAATTCTGTTGATGATTATTCTGCAAAATACTTTACTGGTGAGTGGCAGTAGGGTAATGCCTCTCCAGTTCCCGCAATCTCTGAGGTCACCCTTCTTTGGTAGTTTTACTATAAGCCCAGTTTTCCACTTCTCTGGGGCTTTTTCTAGATCCCAAATTTGCTGTAATATCCGGCAAAGTTGTTTTGGTGTTTCTGTTTCTTCTGCTTTCAACATCTCCGCAGTCACTTCATCTTCACCTGGTGCCCTGTCTGATTTTAGCTTCTTTATCGCCTCCTTTACTTCATTTATTGTTATTGGTCCTGTATTGATGTTTAGTTCCGTTTTTGCTTCAGGTATGTCTATTGTATGTGCTGCTTGTGTTCTGTTTAGTAGGGTGTTAAAGTGTTCCCTCCATCTTTCAAATTTTTCTTTTTCTCCACTGACCAGTTGTCCATTTTGTGTTCTTACTGCACTTTCACATCTTGTGTTGAAGTTACCTGTAACTTCACATAACACTTTAATTTTGAAGAAAAACACTTTTGAGCAGTTATATTCAGTAAAAGATCATGACATTTTTGCAGCTTTCTCTGAAATTTACATAAGAAACAATTTTCTTCAAAGTGTTGCTAAGATTTAAAAAAATAGAAATCACAAAATAAGGTAACGTTTCTTCAAAAATTTCATTTTGTAAACACAACTCACGAATTTCTGAATCCGTTATCTCTGCCTCCGAGGTAACTATCACAGGCACTCTTCAGACCAACGCTCACGATGCAGCACGCCACCAACATCATGAGCAAAATCACAGCAGTGACAGGAATAAAGGGTATAAGAAACATCTTAAGTCTGAAAGTTGAAATTATAATAATTATTTCATTTATATGTTTAATATTTGAGAAACAAACTTCTGCTTCATATCATTCTTTGATTCAAACTGATTTAAATAGGATTATAAATCTTTTTGGCATAAGTAACTTGGTTGATAGTGATCAACCTTCTCACCTGAAGACTATATGCTTATGACTTAGAACTGACAGTACTCAGTCAATAAAGCTTTTCAGTAATGGATATTGAAGAAATAGTGAAGATTCAGCACCAAGCTGAATAAGATAGCAATTGTTGACCCTTGGCTTCTGTAAGAGTTGGTGAATCTTACCTGACCTAGACCGTATTCTGCTACCTAAAAACAAACAGTAGTCTGGTTGAGTGAATATGGATTGCAACAAGAAGGTTACTAAAAATGCATTAAGTTGAAGTTGGACATATCAGGCCTTGCAAAGCACATAATGGTGACAATGCAATTGGTGCCGTTTGAGGAAAAATGCCAAATCAGAAGAAAGAAGGTACTGGAGGTTGTGAGAATGCTGGTCAGTAATGACCTATCTGAATCCACCTAAAGAATTTAAGTTTATCACCAACTTCAGATGATCAAGATGTAATAATAGTCACTAGATCACAGGAAGCAGTCTCTAGTCACTAGATCACAAGAACAGTCTCCGAAGAAGGAATAATTCACCTGCAATGCTTGAAGGGAAATAGGATACTGTACAAATTTCAGTCCCTTGAAAAAATAGACTGTTAGGTAAAAAAAAGGACAGGTTGAAAAAAAAAATAAATGACGTTTTAATATCAAGAAAAAATGTTTTCTTGTTCCTTCAAGTGATGTGGTTATTAAAATTGGAATGGATGATCTTGCTTGCTCAAAGCTTCTATGCCCTTGGCTTTGATTCCCTGTTGTATGTGTTCTTTGCAACTCAGAATTTTTTTTCTCACTGTAAACATCTATTCCACCCAGCACTGATCTTATCTTTTCTTATAAATATTTGCAACTTAAAAATATCTTCAGTCAAATTAAATTATTTCTAACTGTTGTAATAATTGTACCTGTTTCTCAGGACAATTTTGTTAAATTACTTTGCTCATTCAAGAAACAAAAGAACAGAAAGATGTTCTATGAAATTTTAAACAGTTCTTTTAACATTTATTCAGTCAAAACTCAAGTATAATCATGTATTTTGGAAACTTCTTCTTCTTCTGCATTCGAGATTGTTAGTCAGTTCAGATCTTGATCCCTGTCGACATGGCAAAGCCCACAGTCCTCTCCAGATCCTGATAGGAGCCACAAAGCTTTTGCCCCAAGCTTGTGTCCTCTGACCATGTCTCATGCCTCAGGTCTGCATGGTTTGGGCACACTTGTAGGATATGTTCTGGAGTCTGGACTCCAATGCCACATGGACACTCATTGGTGTAAGACATTTTCAGTCCATGCAGGTGGCTCAGTAGTCTGCAGTGGTCTGTCCTTAGACAAAGAGGATGGTTTGCTGATGTCTTTGTAGTTGGTGTACTGGATCTGGTTCATTGTTGCATTTCAGTTTCTTTTCCATTCAGATCTGCACTGGTTATGGATTATAGTGTTCGCCTCTTGGTAGTTTACTGGATCATTGGTTTGATCTTCATTGCTGCCAGCTTTGGATAGGCTGTCAGTTATTTCATTGCCAGCTATTCTACAGATGGATAGTACCCATTGTAGGGCCAAAGGTGTTGACAGTGTAAGGTGCTTCAGTTCTGTTGTGATTTCCTGTATGTTTGCCTGTGGGTTGTTTGTTGTTTTTAGAGATTCTAGAAGTGCCCTGCAGTCTGTGAAGAAGGCTATTTTGTGTGGTGGGTGCTGGTTTTCTGTTTTAAGTGTTCTGAGGGCTTCAAGGAGGACTGTTGTTCTGCTCTGTAGTTGGAGGAAACCTTTCCCGTCGCGAAGGCCTTTTTGGTTTGTCTCCCATCTGTGCATCTTATGTAAACGCCCCCACCTCCATTTTTTACTGCTTTTTCTGCAGACCCATTTGTGTACACATGTGTCCATTCAGCTGGGTTGTATTTGCTGTCAATCAGCTCCTGGGTCAGTGTCTTCATCTGAAGTGTTCTTAGGTAGTCCTTTTGTGTATGCCTGGTACCTCTGTGAGGACTGTTATCTTTTCAGTTTTGGAAACTGATATTCACTTTAATATCTTTTCATTTAAAACCCTGAAGTCCATATATACAGTGTATACTGTATGTCTTCACTGGCAAGTAGATTTTGTTTATTTTCAAAGAACTGGAGTCTAATCTCACCATCCAGAAGATCAGTGGAAAGTATGAAGCCAGAGGATTCTTATATCTGAACATGGAACTCTTTGCTCAGGCATCAGAAATGCTGAGTTACATACCAGAGCGGCTGCATCTTTGTGGTATTCAGAGATCTCCATGAATGCTGCTCACTTACCACAGTTCACATGCAGAATGAAAGTAGCAACTCTAGGTACCACTGAAAATTTATCCTCCACACAACTCCAGCAACCCTGATGTTAGATGATTGTGCAGTGTCAACCTTGAACCTCAACATCTCGTTCAGAATCTAATGATCTCAAGCCTCAGAAAGTAGTTTCTTACCAAGCAGCATTTGTTATAATACTAAGGGTATTTAGATTAATGATTACAGTTGGCTATATTAAATAAACTTCATCATGTTCACAAGATTCTTCTTCTTCTTCTTTGTTCGCATTGTCTGTCTATACCTGCAGTTCTATCTCTTGGATAAATTTCACTGCTTTTTGTAATTCATGTATGGAACCGTAGAGCTTATCTTCTTTAGTGGTTTCACTGGGCCAGTAATTATTTCTCAGTGTCTTGTAGTTGGTGCAGTTCTGGAGGATATGTTCCACAGTTTGGGGCACCTGGGCACATGTACATAGATTAATAGTACCAACCTTAAACTTTGTATACACATGACTTCGGAGTTGGCTGTGTCCTGTTCGGAGACGGAAGATGGTGACTTGTTCCTTTCTGTTTAGCATGTGATAGTCATCATGTGGTGGTGTTTGTGGCTTCCTGTAGGTTTTATCATGCTTTTCTTCTGATTATAAGTGATTGGTATGTCTTGTTGCTCCATTTCAGTGCCATCTTTGGCCAGATGGTCAGCTTTCTCATTGCCTGGTATCCCACAGTGGGAGGGAATCCATTGCAAAGTGACTCCATGTTGTAAGCCAATTTTTGACAAGGCATCCTTAAGGTCTGGTAGTTTGTTGCACTGAAGAGCTTCCAGTACTGATCTTGCATCTGTGAGAATTACTACAGGACATGTATCAATTCTGGAGTCTGATAGTTTTTCAACTGCAGCAATAATTGCCCTAACTTTTGCATCAAAGTTGTTGCAGTATTTTCCAGTGGGTATGGAAATCTTGTCAGAGGTGTTGTTTGGATATTCAATATGTGCTCCTGGCCCTCCACTCTTTATGGCATTGTGTGCAGATCCGTTTGTATACACACGTATCCAGGTGTCACATGGATATTTGTCATCTAGCACACTAAGTGTGGCTGTTGACCTTACAAGGCTGCTTTGCATCTCACCATTCTGCACACCTTTCACTTCAGTCTGAATAGTTATTTGTGTATAATCTGCTTCTTTCCATGGTGTATGCTCTGGTAAAGATGATAATGGAGTGACTACAGTTGGAAGGTCAGGTATCAGCTTACGCATACGCTTGGCCTGGTGAATGAAGCTGCTTCTTTTAAGCCAGCTTAATGCCAAGTTATTGAATCTCTCCTTCAGGGGATGGCTTACAGAGCTAAGGAATTTCTCTCCCATGGTCATGACCTTTGTGTCTCTACATTCCTTTAGCGGTTGAACACCAACTATTTTCTGCATTTCTACTATTGGTGTGGACCTCATGGCACCTGTGATAATCCGTAGTGACTGATTTTGAACCTTGTCTAGATTATGCAGCGTAGTGTTTGATGCTGTGCACCAAGATGTTGAGCCATATTCTAAATGTGGTAGAATACTTTGCTGATAAACATTCTTGAGGATTCTTTCACTAGCTCCCCATGTGGTTCCACTTAATTTTCTTAATATGGCTAGTTTTCTTCTGGCTTTTGCTTCTGCACTGTTGATGTGTTGCTTCCAAGTCAGTTTTGAGTCAAGAGTCACTCCTAAGTAAGTGGGTTGGTTGTCCATCCTTAAGGATATTTCATTTACAAAGATCTTACCTGCTTTCTGTTTAGATGAGAGAGTGAACAGAGTGGTACTTGATTTCTCTGTGTTGATACTTACACACCATTTGTTTGTCCATGATGTCAAGATGTCTGCTGCTCTTTGGAGTCTCTGTGTAGCAACTGTCGCATATTCATCTGTACACCACATGACCAGATCATCTGCATACAGTGCTGATTTGATTCCATAGGGAAGTTCCTTGACCAGGTCATTAATGAATACAAGGAATAGTGTAGGCGAAAGGACTCCTCCTTGTGGTACACCGTGTCGCAGAAGTACTTTCTGGCTTTTGTGAACATCCATTACTACTCTAGCTCTTCTATTGTGTAAATAGGACTTTATCCAGTTGTACAGTCTTCCATTCACATTGCAGTTTCTTAGTTTCCACAGCAGACCTTTTTCCATACTTTATCAAAGGCTTTCTTTAGGTCTATCCACGCTGCTAGTACAAGGTTTTTCTCTTGGAATGCATCCTCAATCTCTTGAGAGAGATAAGTCACTTGATCTTTCATACTGTAGTACTGCCTAAATCCTGCTTGTTGTGGAATGAGAAGGTTTTCACTTTCTAGGTACCATTTTAGCCTCAGGTCAATGATGCGTTCCATCGTTTTGCATAGGCAGCTAGTGAGACTGATTGGCCTGTAGCTGGAGGCAGTATCACTGTTTTTCCCTGGCTTTAGCAGTGGTACCATGCTTGCTTCCTTCCAGATTTGAGGTAACTTACCTGTGCTCCAGCACATATTGAAAATATCCAACAGCTGCCATTCCCAGGTTCTTGATCATTTCATTGGACACTCCATCTGGTCCTGGTGATTTCCTTGGTTTCAGTTTACTGACTGCTAGGTCTAACTCGCTGTGTGTGATTGGTGCATCCATGACCTCCACTTTTCTGACTTGTTCCTCTTCTTTCTGTGGGTCAATGCGCACTGCACGCTCTTTCTCTGGATGGATATCAATGTTGCAGTCCTATGCAAACATGTGAGCAAAGTGATCTGCTACATGCTTACCTGTAAGAGTTTTCCCATCCTCTATTAGTGTAATCTTTGTACTTCTTCCAGTACTCTCATCATTTAACTGTTTGATTAGTTTCCACAGTTTCCTTCCATCCTTTTCCAACTTTCTCGTCTGGCTTGCAGCTTGGCTCTCTGAAATTTGGCCTTAGAATGTTGGTAATTATTATGGTGTTCTTGGCATGGTCTATTTTCTGCTTGCTTTCGAACTGCTTCCACATCATCATGGAGTTTTCCCAGCTCACTAGACCAGTATGGTTTATAGTCCCTGCGAGCTCCTCTGGGAATGGTTTCACGAGCGGCTTGAAGGATACAAGCATTGAATTCCTTCACTATGCTGTTAATATCCTTATCTTCTATGGACAGCTGTCCCACCAGGATACCTGTACGATGTCTGTACATTGTCCAGTTTGCTTTTTTATAGTTCCACTGGGGAGAGGGCTACTGGTGTTAAGGAGTTCATTTTCTATTGTCAGGAAGACCGGTCGATGGTCGCTACCTCCAAGTTGTTTTCCAACTTCACGTGTAATGTTCCACTTCAGATCTGGAGAGTGGAATGCCAGATCTGGTGTTGATTTTGTATGCCAAGCCCTTGAGTAAAATGTTGGGGGATCCATTGGCTGGTTGATCAGGAGAAGTCCATTATCATCCTGCCAGCTCTCAACTTCCTCTCCTCTCTTGTCTATGTGGTCATAGCCCCAGCTTTGGGAATGGCTGTTAAAATCGCCACAGACCATCAGTCTCTCTTTGTGTGGGATTGTTTCTAAAGCAAGTGGGCGGTCATTAGGACAGTAATAGTTAAGGAGGTGGAAATCTGTATTACTACTTTTTAGATGGATCATCTGATATTCGGCTCCTTCCATGAACACTCCCACCTGACATGCGCTGATGTTATTCTTAACAAGTGTGAGTATTCCTCCTTTTCTTCTGTCCTGTCGGTCTGATCTAAAACACTGGTAACCTCTGATTTTAAAGGCGGCATCTTTGGTTAGGTGTTTCTCCTGTATGCAGCATATACTTACCTGCTCTGCAAAAAGTATGTTCTCTAGTTCCACCTTTTTGCTATAGCCATCTCTAACACTGCTGACACCCTCAGCATTCCACTGCATTATTTTAAGTTCTTGCTTTTTTGCTGTTTTCTTCCGTTGTATTTTTTGGCCAGTAGCTCTACTCTCATGTCTTCTGACTCCACAAGACGAACTGAGAGGACCTCCAGTAGCATTGGGTGGACCCTTTCGAGGCAGTGGGCCCAGCACTGCACCTGCCTGGTTAGTCTTCGCAGGGCGAGCACCATGTTTGAATACTGCAGATAGAGACATTCATTAGCGATAATGCGTGTTACCCTGATTTTTGCGATGCGCCTTTCGGCTGGGTAACTCCGACTTCAGCACCTTTCCTTGCTAGGGCAGACTGTGGTCTTGCTCGGACTGCCATGAAGACAGTGTGGTTGGCCTGGCCAAAACTTTGTTTTCCAGCCTCTGGTGGCTGTATGTAAGTCCCTTCTCCATGTCAGATGGTTTGGAGACAGTTCCACAAAGACACTCTGACTTTGAGATGAGGAACCCGATGAGTGCTTCAACGATATCCATTCCCCGCCACCTATAGTCTGCTGGCTCTGTTTTGTTTACATCATTCTGATAGCCATTGTTGTAAAGACCTATAGGCTTGTCACGTCCTGGATTCATTGGTTTCACACCAGGCTTCCCTCATCCCCGCCAGAGATCTCCATGTCCCCATCCATCCACCTGCCTGATATTGCATTTTACAAAAATAACAATTACAATTAGTGTTGATTGCTACAAGTTTCTAGGCTACAGAAGTAGGTCAGAGTTTTTAAGCAAACAGATCTATGTTCCCTGTCTCACAAACACTATGTTAAGATAAGTGTGCTCTTAACACAGTTGTTCCGGGGGGGGGGGGGGGTTTCACAAGATTAAGAGTTGTGTGTTGATATCTGAACTAATTTGCAGTCATAAATACAACTAGTTTTTTTTTCTTTTTAGCAGATTCATTTGTACTCCGTGTATGACCATCATATGTTAGAAAATAAAATTTCTTACCCAACTTTTGGATCCTTTGTGCGGCATGCAGCATACATAATGTAGGTTCCATGAACCAGTGCATAAATGAAACAAAATGCTGCAAAAATTATTGGGAATCTGCAAGTTGAAGGATTTGAGTATGAAGCATCGAAATACGTAGAATCTGTCCATCTGAATTCACAATACAAAATGCAGTCATTGCGAAATTGAACCTGAAAGATAGAAAACACAAACTAAATCAGACATTATAGTGCTTAAAGTAGGAGAACATAGTTTTGTAGGATTAGATCTCTAAAAAAATCGTAGACAAAGCACTTTAGTGAGACGTGAGAGAAAGAAAAATCGCAAGATAATTACTTGGGATTCAAACAGGCTGCTTGTCCTACCGGATTTTTCTTTCTTTCACCTCTTACTAAAGTGCTTTGTCTACGATTTTTTCGAGGTCTAATCCTACAAAACTGTGTTCTCTTACTTTACCATACGACAGCTTCGTAAAAAAAAAAATTGTGGACCACAACATCCCTCTGTGGGCGTTGGAAATGACCAGGAGGCGGTAAAAGAAAATTAGCCAGTAGTGGGGCATCGGTAGAAATGTGGGCAGTAGGGGGGGGGCGTCGGTAGAAATGTGGGCAGTAGGGGGCATCGGTAGAAATGTGGGCAGTAGGGGGCATCGGTAGAAATGTGGGCAGTAGGGCATCAGTAGAAATGTGGGCAGTAGGGGGGCATCGGTAGAAATGTGGGCAGTAGGGGGGGGGCGCCAGTAGAAATGTGGGCAGTAGGGGGAATTGGTAGAAATGTGGGCAGTAGGAGGGCATCGGTAGAAATGTGGGTAGTAGGGGGCGGCGGTAGAAATGTGGGCAGTAGGGGGCATTGGTAGAAATGTGGGCAGTAGGGGGCGGGGATGGAAATGTGGGCAGTGGGGGGCAGCGGTAGAAATGTGGGTAGTAAGGGGGCGCCGTTAGAAATGTGGGCAGTAAGGGGGCGTCTGTAGAAATGTGGGCAGTAGGGGGGGCATCGGTAGAAATGTAGGCAGTAGGGGGCGATGGTAGAAATGTGGGCAGTAGGGGTAGAAATGTGGGCAGTAAGGGAGCGCCAGTAGAAATGTAGGCAGTAGGGGGCGTCTGTAGAAATGTAGCCAGTAGGGGGGGGGGGGCGTCGTTAGAAATATGAGCAGTAGGGCGCGTCGTTAGAAATGTGGGCAGTAGGGGGCGGGGTAGAAATGTGGGCAGTAGGGGGGCGCCGGTAGAAATGTGGGCAGTAGGGGGGCGCCGGTAGAAATGTGGGCAGTAGGGGGCGGGGTAGAAATGTGGGCAGTAGGTGGGCGTCTGTAGAAATGTGGGCAGTAAGGGAGCGTCTGTAGAAATGTGGGCAGTAGGGGGTCGTCTGTAGAAATGTGGGCAGCAGGGGGGCGTCTGTAGAAATGTGGGCAGTAGGGGGCATCTCTAGAAATGTGGGCAGTAGGGGGCGGGGGTAGAAATGTTGGCAGTAGGGGGCATCTGTAGAAATGTGGGCAGTAGGGGAGCGGCGGTATAAATGTGGGCAGTAGGGGGGCGGCGGTATAAATGTGAGCAGTAGGGGGCATTGAGGGAAAATTAAGCAGCAGACTCATGGTCCGTGCCACAATCAGCATCTGGTAAAGTTTTTGCTGACATTATACTTGATTTCCACTATCTCTGCACTAAAATGTAATCTATTTGATTCTTGGCTTTCCCATCAGGTGATGTGTAGTCTTCTGTGATTTTTTAAAGTGTCTTAGTGATTATTAGGTTATTTTCCATGCAAAACGCCATTAGATTGTCACCTGTCTCACTTCTGTGGCCTATGCTAAATTTCCCTACAACATGTCTTTCATCTTCTGTTCTTTCTGTACCAATCTTTGCATTAAAATCCTCCATTATTAATACAATATCATTTTTTCGTGCCTGGTCTGTCTAGGTTGGAGTGCTTAATAATTCACTCTTGGACTTCTGGTTCTGTTCTTCCTGCCGCCCTATTTCGGCATTCTCGACTGAGTTATATATGAAGTTTGGTAACGTGTAGATGTTTTCGGGCATCAATCCAGTCGGCATCCATATGGATTTCTTCAGAGTTGCATTTCTGCCCTATGGTCTTTTCAGCCTTTGCTATCCATGATTAGCCTAAATTTATTCATGTACCTTTTTGTGTTTAAATCTCCTTTTTCAATGGGCGGTCTTCCATGCTCTTGATTCGTATGTACTCTTTTACTTGGGCGTATTTATGTTGAGTTTCATGCTCAGTATGTTCAAGAGATGTCACATGGCACTCACCGGTGTGTCCCTGGGGCATCCGAGCACTGTCCTTATTGCTTAATTCTGAATTATCTCCAGCTACTAGGTTGTTTGAGTTGTTGATAAAGTGAGCACGCCGATGTCATATTTCAATCTTGATATTACCAGCATTTTCATTGTTGGGAATGGAAATTTTTGTGATAGACCCATATTTGCTATTGTATTTAATGTGCACACTGAATGACTACATTTATAACTCACCTACTGCATTATTTTCTCAGCTTTTAATGTTATGGATGAGTTTCATGTAAGAACACAAGTTTCTCAATATCAGGTTGAATGTGCTAAGTAGGAAGGTATACTGTCCCTGCATTTTAGTGCAGAGATGGTGGAGATCAAGTATAATGTCAGCAAAAACTTTACCAGATGCTGATTGTGACACGGACCATGAGTTATTAATACCATACATGAAGATAAATATTTTTTAAAAAAACAGACATTTAAGGGATAAAGATCACTCCTCTTTGATCTTACAAAAATACCAGAACAATACGGTATAGAAGTGAAGAACTGTTTTGAAATCCTGATGGCTGTACAGGAGGATATGACATCAGATGAATTGGCTATGCAGGCCAGAGATATCTTAATAAGAGCAGCTAAAGACGTGGTTCCAGTAAAGAAAACACAAAAGAATGGATGGATTACAGCAGGTACACTAGAACTGATAAAACAATGTACAGAAATGAAGACACAGTGGAAAATGGCAAACAACAACAAAGATGAATATAAATCTTTAACAACAGAAGTACGAAGAAACATAAGAAAAGACAAAAAACAATACACACAAGATTGTTGTGAAAGAGTAGGACATCAGAACTGTGGAAGAGATAGTGAAATGTTTAAAGAAATGAAGACATTGATGAGAATTATCACACCTAAGCTAAATGTAATTTGTGATGAAATGGGGAATACCCTAACAGAGACAGAGGAAATTCTATAAAGATGGAAAGAATATTGCAGAGCAATGTATGAAACAACTGACTGTGAAAGCAGAAATCAATAGTATGAATTATTATTGGAGGAGAAAGAACCCGAACCGACAATGGAAGATGTTTTATGGCCAATAAAGAATCTGAAAAATGGTAAATCACCAGGATGTGACGAGATAACAGCTGAACTTATTAAAGCAGGAGGAAAGGAATGTGCAACAATCTATCATGCACTATGTAAAAAGATATGGCATTCAGGTATTTGGCCAAAAGAATGGAAAAGAACTGTATTCATAGCACTGCCAGAAAAGGGTAACCTGAAATTATGCACAAACTACAGAACAGTTGCCCTGGTTAGTCATGCCAGTAAAATTCTGTTAAAAATCATAACGGGTAGACTTGGTAAGAAAATAGAAGAAGAAGTCAATATAGTCCAAGCTGGTTTCAGGCAAGGAAGAGGATCAAGAGATCATAAATTCAATATAAGATTAATAATAAAGAAATGTAGAGAATTTAATGTGAATATATATTCAAAGGCATTTGAATGTGTACAGCACCAGAGACTTTGGGAAATAATTGAAAAAATGGAATTTCCAACACATTTGATACAATTAATATTACTGCTGTATCTAGAAAGACAAAGTTAATGAAGCAAAATGTGAACAACAGAAATGTACTCAGAGTAGATAACAAGTTAGTGGAGGAGGTCAACGAATTTGTATACCTTGGCAACAGAGTAGTAGAAAATGGAGACAGCACAGAGGACATCAATAGCAGACTTACTAGAGAAAACCAGGCTTTTGCAATGCTGCAGACTATATGGAAATAAAAAAAACTAAGCATAAATATGAAAATCAGGATATATAAGAGTAATGTTCTAAGTGTACTACTCTATGGAAGTGAATGCTGGAAAATCACCAAAAACCATAGAAAACAAGTTGAATTCTTTCCAGACTAAATGTTTACTAAGAATTGGGAAAATTTTTGGCCAAACACCATAAGAAATAACATCTTGTTGGCAGAAATGCGGATGAAGCCACTGACAACAATTATTGAGGAAAGACGCTGGCGATGGTTGGGACATGTGCTCCGAATGACTGACAACTCATTACCAAAAATAGCACTAAGATGGACACCACATGGGAACAGAAGTAAGGGTAGACCAAAAGAGACATGGAGAAGAACAACAGAAAAGATGTTGAGCAATAGAGGGCTCACCTGGGCAAGAGCAGAAAAAAAGGCGAAGGACAGGCATTTGTGGAAAACCCTTGCGGAAGCCCCATGTGCCCTGGGCACTTAATGTTCAGAGAGAGAGAGAGAGAGAGAGAGAGAGATCTAGACCAACAGACAGGAACAAGAATACATGGTGAAACAACAACTTGGTTTGACATAAAAGGGTGCATATTGTCGCCTTACATATTTAACTTGTACACTGAAAATATAATGAGGAATGTTAGAGAAAATGTAGACAAAGCATATTACGATGCCATAACAGTTGGAGGTTATGAAATATCAGAGATTAGATATGCTGATGACACAGCATTACTGTCCACATCACAAAAAGGAATTGAAAAACTAATTATGTCAGTCCGTAAGAACAGCGAAGAGCAAAAGCTATATCTTAATGCGAAGAAAACTAAAT